>VXBI01011031.1:205287-225287 GCA_013397375.1 Toxostoma redivivum
ATAAATATATATATAAAAAATATATATAAAGCTTATTTAAAATTGTGCTACTTAAGTTTAACTTTTTATTTTTATGGTCCTTTGGAGATTGCTACACAGTCAGACCAAAGCAGAATCCTGAGTGTCTTTCAAACAGAACCAGGAACAAAATGACCTTACCAGCCATTGTACTTTTAGCAGCCACCACTTAATTAAGACACAGTATGTTTCAGACTTACACTGTCTTACATCCATAACATAGTATCAAATTAGCCCTAGTAAGTTTGCTCTTGTATGTTCTTCTCTTCTATATCCACCTTCTTTTTTTAAAATACTCCCCAAATGCCACACCTTTACAATCTGTATGAACCATAATTTACTTTACAGACTGTTAGAGCAGTTTTAAACAGCTGAATAGATTTACTTTTGATATCTGCACAGTGATTTAATCGGTTACTTGTGTTTGCTTATGGATGCATATGGTTAGAGTTAAAAAAGTATCACTACCTATTAGTCTTCACTCCTTAGTTCAAGCAATTTTGTTCACAGTTTTATCCTTAAGTTCTTTTCTGCTCTTCTAACAAAGAGCAAAGGGAACTATTAAACAATTACGATTACACTTGGGATCTTACTCTGAGACAGATTAATTCTTCACAGGTTTGTGGTTGATTTGTAATGACCTATAACATATTGTTCATATTAAGTAAGATGCAATTTAAAACCATTCACAATGTGAAACAATAAAAATGTTATAAAATCCTGAAATTCAATTACTGGATTGCAAGACTTGATACTGGCTAACCCTAACATCTCAGTGAAAGCTCAAAGTGACGCTTGCGCCTATTTGTACTTTTTTTTTTTAACTTCCAAACTTGAAGAGCTAAGGAACTCAAACACCAGGCATGCTTCCCACAACTGGGAAGTCAACTATTCTGTAATATACATGAGAAAAAAATTAAGGCTATGTATGAAACATTTATCTAGTCAAGGAAATTAGTAGAAACATGAATCCACTCATGAGTCCAAGGAAAAGGCAGGCAAAGAGACTCTTTGGCTACTGGCCTTAAGTACCAGGGGGAGCCCTCATGTGCCACCAAGGACAGTGGCACAGGTTTGCTGCTCACTGACCAACACACGTGGAGTGAATCCAGTCTGCCTTTCAGCGAAGGCAGCTTGTCATCTGTTCTCAATGGAGAACAAAAAATCCCTCATGAGACAGGGTTACGGATTCCAACACAGAACTCCACCAGATATTAAAAGGGTTCTGTGGAGGTACCTGCTTATGGCACATCATCTCCTCTCCCATGACCTCCTCCATGTTCCATAGGCAACAGAATACCAATTTGTTTTCATCAGGAAAAACTTAACTGGTGCTTACTGACATCTGCCTAACTAACAACCTCTTTCTACACAGCAGAGATAAACTACTTGCTGCATTAGAGAGACTGATTGAACATACCTATTCTAACTCAGAGAACTTTCCTTTTTCTTGCTGGGTATTTATTCTTAGTGAGTACTTAGTACTCACTAAGGCAGGAAGTTGCCTGCTTCTTTTTTAGATGTGAGAAACTTTATTCACCCAAGAGTTTACAAATATTTTGCCTTTTCTATTAGCTACTCTAACACATTATGTGATTTCTACCATCTTTAGGCATAAAGCAGTCTTATATAATCATGCCTTCCTTAGCACTTATATTTTTCCTGCATACAAACCTGTGAGTTTGGAATGCTTAAACAAAATTACATTTAAAACATACAAAACCAAAAACCACTTCTTCTCCAGGCTGTCAGTGGTAAAAACAGCCTCAATTCAGCCACACTTCATCTTCCATTAATATGTATAAGTCGTATCTAGCTAGATAGAAATACAAGACAAAGATAGAAGTCTAATTGAGATATATTTCTATCATTAACTGTACTGCCAGTGAAGTACCTGTCACTTTTGGACAAGACCTGGGTGAAACATTGCAAAACATGTACACAGAACTGTACAAGAAGCAGAAGACTCATCGTAATAAGATTATAATAAATGTTCATATAATAAATTGATTATAATTGATGTTCATTAAGAAGACAGAAAGTTCAAAATAAAAACAAAATTTGTTGCATTCTTTTAGCAGTGAGACTATTCACTACTATGAGCACCAGTGGTAAGATTACTCTAATCTCAAAAATGTTGAAAAATCAGCATTTCATAAACAAAACATAGCACAGTTGAACATGAATACTGTACCTTATTTCATGTCATAAGACATTCACTAACATCTTCACTTGCCACAGACACCGAATAGAAACATTCAGTATTCAAATAAGCAGTTTATGGTTGAAAATTATTGTTTCAGAAATAGTGACTTAGTTCAATTTAAAAAACCTAAACCCACCTAAAATGTTTCCCTTAATCATCACTGTTTATATGGATCTTAAAAAATTTTTTACTCAAAGCACAAAACATATCAAAATTAATGTTTAAAAAGTGAAGAGTGTTCATATTGTTTAGGCAAAATTAGAAAATATAATCAGTTTCAGCAAGAATCTTTTGAAGGTGTAACTGAGCAGTTGAAACATAATTACGCAAAGGTTTTACAACACCCATTTTCCCTCTCTTCCCTTTGCCCGTGGTAAAATGTAAGGAGAGGAACTGCAGGCTTGGGGAGGTACTCATGATGAGAGCTGAAGAACTGCCCAAGCTGCAGCACTTGCTCCCCTCTTGCTCTCTGACATCCTGCTTCTAAACAATCAAGCAATAGAACAAAACATTTCATGCTTGAAGAAGGGAAAATGAGGACCCACTAACTCTGAGGACAAAGCTGAACAACACTGCTGAATCTTGGATAGGCTAAAAATAAAAATCAGTTTCCATCAGTACCAGCAAAGCTACCTGGATATGACATTTCTGAAAACTACTGATGCGTACTAAAGTATTTAAATAATACTTTGCATTCATTCTATTACACTGTATCAACCACCTTCTCTAAATTATCTTTAGGCCTTTATTTCTATGCCATATCCAAATTTTACCATTTTAATTACTTAAATTGATGACAAGTTGAGGAAATACTTGTTTAGCTAAGTGATAAATTAGCTGCCCTGTGAAGTCAAATTGCTTAAAATGACCTGAATATAAGCAAGTGTCTGAAGTGGTAATGGTCTTATGCATGTTTTGTTAAGTTTGACAGCATCATGTTATGAGGGTTCACAACTCTGCCCCTCATTTGTGGCTTATGAAGTAATCAAGCATGTTACAACACTGAAGTAAGAATTTTCCAGAATGTGAAAACATTTTCAAGTCGGTAAGAAATTATATATTAGGGGAATAACCATGTATTGTGTTTATTTAAAGCAATGAAGCACAGATGTCTTCCAAATAATACAGAAGTAGTCCCAGATCATGGGTGTTCTTACACTGGCCAAATTAAATTATTCATCCTGAACCAGGAATTAAAAAAAGAAAAAGCATGCTAACTACAGGGCTGAGTAGAAAATAGTCCTGAATATGAACTTTGGCAAATGAGGAAGTGAGGACCATTTGATCTATTTCAAGCTGGATATTTTGCCAGGACACTTACTAATAGGTATTTTTGAAAAATCTTTTCTTACCTGTAACATTCATTGCTTTCTTCTTTGCTGTAGGAGTGATTTTTACTTAGGCCACAGAGACCATCTATCTCACAGCACTGTGATCTTCTGCTCTCCACCACCTGAATTCTTTACTACCAGCATCTCTATTTAAATACAGAAGATACTAGTCCCAGTGCCTCCAAGAGAAAAACCACCAAAAAACTCCACCAACCCAAACAACCCTCCTACACACACAGAGCAGCTCAAAACCAGCTTAGATTCCTACTCAGCCACTTCCACAGGTTGCCACCACCCACTGAAAAAACATGCCTAGGGAAGAACACTTACTAAGTCAGAAGAAAAGTGCACAATTTGACAAACTTTGGATAGCATAAAGCAAGTCTGTTTTCTTTTATAAAATGTATCAGATTATGTATCATTAAAATAGAATGATGCAAACATAAAAAATGGTCTGACATGGTGGAGCAGATTAACATTAACATCAACTGGGATCCAGAACAAAACAAACAAGATCATGCCACTGATGGACAGGTTAACAGCCAGCAAGTCTGATGGTCATGAAATGCAGTTAATTTTGTCCCATTTAATAACATTTCCTGCATTTTAACTTCTGCCTGTCTGATCTCTAATACAAAAACAGAGTTACATTGGACTTTAAATAAGTTAATTAAGTATTAAAATCAATCATGTGAAAGTCTTAATATTTAATATTGTTAGATTGTATATCAAAGTGGTTTTATTATTTATTTACTCCAAACCTTTTCAGAATACTTCATGTGGCAACAGGGAGTCTGTATCTCACAAGATAAATGCATTTACAATGCCAAATAAATTATATATAAAAGCATTTGTCTTAATACATGTCATTCAATATTAAATATCACCCATTGGTACCACCCTGAAACCCTAATCCATTTTTACCAACCGCACATTTGTATTATTCAAATGTTGTCTATTAAATAGTTGTCTCGAGAGCCACAGTAAAGGAATACATACCTAAGAACAATTATCATAGGAGCTTTAAAGCATTGTCTACAGTTTTAACCCTACAACTTTCATGTCTTACCAGTACTTAAACATGCAAAGTATAAATTCAGTAGTGAATTAAAATGTCAGGGATAAGAAACAACACAAATCGCCTGGGACCATGGCAATGTATTCTCTTGATAATTCACATGATAGTTAAAAAAGACAAAAAATTTTTTCTTATGTAAAATCTTAAATTCTAGTAGTTTCAAATATATATACACATTTGTTACAAGCAGGGAACAAGTTCACTCATTTGCTTGTTTTCAGTGTTCTTGAGGTTATGTGATTTTGCAAGAAACTCTAGTTTTTCTAAGGAAGAAAAACTTGAATAATGCAAAAAAAAAATTCCTTATGTCATGTTGGCCACTAAGTTTTATAGCCACAGCACCCTCCCACCTGGGTCAACAATTTTTCTCAAGGTGTAATGCTCTGAACAGTGTAACCTGACATTTATGGCTAAACAACTTCTCTCTTTTGCACTGAAAACGGTGACAATGAAAGTATAAAGAGCATCAACCATCTTACATCCCTGATACTATAGTTATGTGTTCAGTATGGTCTCACAAAAAAAAAACAAAACAAAAAAGACAAAATAGCCAGCCAAAGCAAGCCGCCATTTTGCAGTTTGAATTTCCTGAAAAAAGCCCCCCAAATCCTATAGCCTTTACACAGAACTATAGCTATTCTTAATGCAAACCTGTGTGACAGATCCACAGTGAGGCTAAGAGAACACAACTTTGATCTAACATTGACTGCAAAAAAAGAAATACCAGCAAACCAAAAAAGATCCAAAGTCAACAGCTAAATGTAGCCTGTCCTGAACATTCCTCCACCCATAGAAACTATGTTTAGCACCAGATGTAAAAACATTATCATGATGCATTTTCACACTTCTTCCTTTCAACTGATGTCTCAGATAAAGGTTCCTCATAGTCAGAACAGTTGATAAAATTGAGATGTGCAAATCCCTTCTCATTGTCTGACACGGCTAAGGCCTGAGCTGAAATACTGTATCCATCTTTAGTCAGATAGCACTGGACAAGGACCAGCTGCTGCACTGCGGAGAGAAGCAAGAAGACCTATTAAGAGCAAGGAAAATATAACATATGACATAAAACTGAAAGAAACAATGTTTTGCCTTAGTGAAGGTGAAAGAGAAGGAAAAATGCCATAAGAGTTCAAATCTTTACATCATTCAATTAAAAAACTACTCCCTCTTCTTAGAGTGATGTAGAGGTGGTAAAAACCCTATTCATACTAAAAAGATTCAAACAACTGGAAGCTCATTAAATGAAAGAAATTCTTTGTTTGTTTTATTTTAGAATATAGTTTATCTACCTGGTTACAAAGCATTTCAACATAATTTAAATTAAAGCTTTTTTCTTCCAAATATGGTTAGATTTACTGCTGTTTATGGTATGCTTTTAAGTATGTAAGGGTTTTACTTTCAGAAACACACAGGCACCATGCTATGCTACACACTTTATGTTTTAGTAATACAAATGTAACTCAAAGGGCCAAAGAACGTCAGGACTGAAAGAAATCATCAAAACAGTGAACTGGAAAAAATGGCAGCTTAGCCTGCAGCCTTACCCAAAATGATAGTAACTAGCTTAGACATTAAAAGTGTATTCAATGAAGTAAGTTTCTAGGATATCACAGCTTTAAAGTAGCAAGCAATTAATCTTGGATTCAGCCTTTATTCTTTCACTATTTTTAGAAAACAGTTTCCTACAGGAGTTGACAGAATTTTTATAGAAACACCAGCATGTTCATGCACGCATAGAAGCATTTACATCAAATCTTTCTCTTCTACTTTTTTCTTCTAGATATGCAGATGCTAAAGCAGCATGGCATCATGCTGAGGTACAAAGAATGTTGGTGGAAACCTCATTTGCTAAAGAATATGAGAATTTCATAGGCACTTTCAAAGGAGCAGAGAGAGACACAGAATTTATTTTGTACCATACAATGAAGTTTCTGTTTAACATGAAGAACTAGAACCCATGGTCACCTATGTGATCCAGTCCCGTTGAGTGAATTCAAATCAGACTTACACTGGAAAACCTGAAATCTGATTCTGCTGCAGCGCAATGACTGCAGACTACAACGATTTTCCACTACTTCAGGCGATAGGAGTAGCTTACTTATGTCTAAGAAGTCATACTCAAACGAAAAAAGGCTACCAAGTAGGGCTACCCCTGGAAAAAAAATATCAGAATCTTCTTGCCTTGATTGCTTCCTCTCACACCCAAAGGCTCAGTCTGCGTAAGGCACAGTATTTCTGTCATGTACTGCCTGCTCACATTGCTTCTCTTTAGCCTTGTCACAGCAGCAGTAACAAAAGCAGGATGCATAGGAGCCACTCTGGAGGCTCAGTATTTTTGTATAATGCTTATTTATACCTAGGATGTAGTGAGTTTCAAACAGCACTATCTAAATGAAGTGAAATAAAATAAAATACCTCAAGCCAAGGAAACCTCTAAGAGTTGGAAACATAAGCTATAGATGAAACCTGCTAATGTAGCAGGTAATTGACTGCATGAAGATATTATATCAACTTCTGCTATGAGTAACATTTTACTCAGGGTTTTTGTGGCAGGAACATATCACTGTATTCCGTGCTACTAAAAAAATTACAAGACAGGTTCTTCCTTTCACAGAAGGTCAGCTCTGCTGCTCAATACATCCTGATGCACCACTTTTGTTTCTGGTAGTCAGGAACTTTTAGTACTAATTCCTGCCAAGGTTCATAATATTATAAATGGGAGAAAATTATAGTGCAATAATGTTGCTCCTTTAATAATTTGATCTCTTAATACCGTGTCATCTGTTACAACTTATTTTCCTCTCTCTTCCCACTCTCATATTTTTCATTAAAATTTTTGAGCAGCTGGATGAAGTATTCTCTGCTTTCCTGTACATGCACATCAAATTCCCAAGGGAATAAGTGGTCTTGCTGAAGTCTTCAGACACAGCGAAACCAGGCTGACAAAACCCTGTAGCATAATGATTTCTATAATGCACTGCTACTTAGAGGCATTTATTCCTCCTAAAATATTTTCTGGGCAGTCCCTGCTGCTTGCCAGAGCATGTAAAACACGGCAACAGAAGTCCCCAGTGCAAGCAGCATGGTACATCAAGCACACTGCCTGTACCACCTCAAAACCTGAAACAGATGAAGCTCTTAAAAAGCAAGCAGGAAAGCAGTATTTTGCAAGGTTATATAGCAACCTATATAGAAATCTGGGTATTAAAAAGGTATTTAATTCTGCAGAACTTTACCAAATTTATAGTAACAGTAAGAATTTGTAAAATAAATTCAGAAATACAGATCAAATATCCTGTTAAAAGGGGGAAATATTAATAAATGTGAGTTGCAATTAAAAGGGTTTCTTGGTTTGGGAGTACATTTGTTGTCATCAACTAGTTCTATTTTCTTTACCTTAAATCCTGGGTTTATTTTGCTTTAGAAGTGGGTCAGCACATACTACACAGCAAGAAGGAAAAGCCAGGTTTTGCAGGACATTTGTGGACAACAGGCAAGTAGCAGAAAAAGACCTTAGGTCTCGATGGCTAAGAGACCCGTTACCCTGAGATTTATATATGCTCCTCTGCTCTGGGGAATGGAAGCAGAACAGCAGGCAGATTCTCTAAAGCTTTTTGATTTTTATTAGATAATAGAATAGATTGATGGCTCCTAAATAAGTTAAGCTTTGTTGAGTGCTCTCTCTAATTCACCAACCACTATGACATGACCGAATCTCCCAGAGTTCTCTGAATACCAAGTTTCGTTGTATGTAATCAAGAAAAAGGACTGGAATTCCCTCAAAACAGTAAATAGACTTGAAGAATTGTATTGGAACAAGAGCTGTCATTATACATCACAGAAAGCTGGCAACAGCTTTGAGGCTAAGCTTTTAAGCCCATTTTATTAAAAAAATATAACTGATGTAAACAAGTTATGGATTGAAACCTCCTTGATTAAATTTTTCTTGTTTTTAGAAAGCCTTTTCAGACAGTTTTCTTGTCTGTGCTAGACAGACCAATATGACTTTTTAAGAATATTTAAGGTAAATATCCCAATATCTGAATCATGAAAGAATTCTGAATCCTCCTGGACAAAACAGCTGTTCTCACATTCTTCTTTCCAAGTATTTTTACTTTCTTTTTCTGTCCTTCTGACCAAATTTATTAGTATCTCTCTCACCCAACACACAAAAGACTATTTTGCAAAAAGGCAGCTTAAAGATTTTCTTTTTCCTGATGGAGACTGTGTGATCTCAACCTGGCCACAAGGAAAAGCCTAGAAAAAAAATGTTCTTTTTGCTATGTTGTTGCATTTCTGCTAATAGTTGAGATAGAGAAGTGCCCTAGTTGAGGCAGAGAAGTGACCTAACAGCAGGCAGGCTCTGGATCACTCAGCACATTAAGAAGAATGGAATCAGAATTTTGAACTGCATCCAGAAATAAGTGGAAAGAAACCAAGCATATAGAATATAGGTGTGATCTGTTCTCACTTTTCTTTCTAACTTAATAGTAAGGCTGTGCATCTTGGGGCACCTAAAATTAGTAGTTGCTTTTGAAATTCTGGTCATGTATTATTCATCTTTTTCTCCTAAAAGGAAGACAGAAGATGGCAGTAGCAGGTGTTCTTTGCTTCCTGATGGAAAAGGAGGAAGAACTTGACCAAGGGGATAGATCTTTCTTCAAAAGAGGGGTAACAGACAAAGATTGCCTAGATGAGATGACTATTCTGTCAAACACATTTCACAATTCCACCTGTTGCCAAGAAGGCTTGAAGGCAGCAGATCCTCTGCCTACTCATCCAAACTCCTGTGTTTTGGAAGCTCCTTTTCTTTACTGGGAAAGAAAAAGGGAAATCCTGTTCTGTTTTAGCAGCCACACTTATGAGCAAACTACTGAATACAACAAACCCAGATAACTAATATTATTTATTCATAAGTTTTGATTTAGAGGTTTTGAGAGCATCTTCTCAGAAATGAAAGTCAAAACACAAAGATAATTGAAATAAAATTATTTAAAAAGGCAAGAAATCGCTCCTATACTATGCCACTCCAAGTCAGCTTGCTTTCTCTCAAAGAACCCCACATAAAACTCCCTTTACCCATTCAAATAACTGAACACAAGTATTTTTAACATAAACATTTATTTCTAACAAATTAATCTAGTATATGTGTGAAGTTAGTCTGTTTGAAAGATTATATCCGTGCTTCCTTTAAATGCAAGACTGACTCTGTATTTAGTGTAGCTCTCTCCCTGCACTGATGTCAGAAACAGCTAATGAAGAAATAGGAGTCACATTCCAAAGATATATACACAGCCTACCCTATAAAAGGCAACACAGGTGACAAAAGAATATTTTAACTAAAACTGTTTGCATTCTCAAAGCCAGTAGGAATGACCATGAGAGATCTGTGCAGGAACAAACAAGATTTTCACTTTGTTGGGTTGTTTCTTTCATGACTGAAGCATCATTTGACCACCAAGCTCCTCAGTTCACAGATAAAATGCTTTAGACCTTATCCACGCCCTAACTTTACATGTTAAACTTTTAAACCTATTATTTCCAACAAATGGCTACTTTCATGGATATGTGCCATGCTGTCAAACCTCTTCTTCTGATTTATGGTGTTAATGATCTTTAAGAGAGCATCTGAAACATCTACACTGATTTTCCCTCCCACTGTTACCGTGGTGTGGCAGATGTGTGAATACTTCTTAAACTTGAATACAGCAATTATTTAAATTTAAGATCAGTTTCCTGAATAAAAGGCACACACAGTCTGCCATAACCATCCCAGGACTTACTCCTGCATGTCACTTCTGTACAGCTTAAAATCAATTTAGTCATTTTTATTCTTAGTTTATATTTAGATAGTCCATCATGAAGGAGCCCAGAACTTTTAGCCTAACCCAGGTCCTCTTTATGCCATATGTATATGCAATCTACTGCATCAATCAAAACGACTAACAGTTCAGATGATGTATACACAAATAAATGTACTTTACCTAGAGGTCAAAATGATTTCTCTAGGAGCACAGAATATTCTCTTGTTTTTAGCTACCTCCCACAACCACGAAGTATAAAAATTTAACAAGCTGCAGAATAACAAACTGAGCACCATACATCGAGTTTCTTTAGTGTCACGCTAGGAATGCTATAATTATAATCAAGAATACACTTCACTTTTAACTCTGTTCTTACTGTATCTTTTTACCTTGTGGCCCATGGTGGTATATGCCAGTTTTAAAAAAAATATGATTGGGGGGAGGAAAGGGTAAAAAAACCCCCCAAAACTAACCCAACGTTAAAAAAATTAATTCTGCTACTCTGAGATCGTATGTGCAGGAACTGAGGTGTGGATCTTGACTTTTTAAGATAGTGCTTATATGTTTTGCCCTTACTCCTGTCTCAGTTTTTGCAACCACATCATACTGTCTGGGGTGATCACCATGACAGTGGATAAATTAGGATTTCACTACCATTAAGTATGAATTGTTTCTTAACAAGGCTACGAGTCAGCGTAGCTCTTATTTGATGGAAGTGAAAGACTTTCAAACCTCCAGTACAGTAGGTAGGATTTAAAAAAAATGTTTTAGAAATGCTAAAAAATAAGATAGGCTGAAATGTATACATATCACTTCATTAGTTACATGAAGAGAAACCTACTGCACAAATGCACCAAAAAAGACAGAAATATTTGTCTAAACATGGTAGGAAAAACACATTGCTGAAATGCTGATGATCCACTTTTATGGTTATTTTTTTCAAATCTGGACAGCAACCTTCTTTCTTTCATAAGCATTGAACAATATCACATCCAATGAGCATAGAAGTTTTCTAGAAATCTGCATTATTTATTCTTTGTTCAATTTGACTAAGGAAATAAACCTATACAGAAGAAATAAAAAAAGAATGGACATTTTATATACCTGACAATTCACTTAAATTACTGTCTCATATAAGCATGTGGAAAATAGTTTCTGAACTTGTCACGAGAAAATGCAGAGGCTGAATCCCAGCTACTCTAAAACTCACGTTCATTTTATCAACTTGGATAGCCAGCCTCAGTGCTCCAATGTACATGTGCAAGGGCCACTGCCCTAGATTCATGAGGAGCCCTTACCTTGAGATTTTTAAATTTTGTTTGCTCATCTGAGTCTACTATGTAACTATTTTAGGAACCTTTCTGTATTTCAGTGTTATGCATATTTCTGGAGGAGATTTGGGAATGTTATTTAAATATACTGTATGTTACTGTGACTTGTAGGTATTCAATTAGCAAAGGAGATGTCTGCACTTGTCCACCTCACATTAATCTCTGGAAAATAATTAATACATACCAGTTGCTGTGTAATGACTTGCTGAAATATGCAAATAAAAAATATTCAAAGGGCCTTCACTGATTTTATGACAATGAAATACATAGCTGTGATACTCCAAACAACCCTAATTCTTATTTTCTTAAGTGCATTCACGTACAATGAAACAGAAAAAGTAGAATCTTAGCTTTCTTTACAAGAAAACGGGATTTGAGTTGGAAGCCTAAATGTCAACCCTGAACATTATAGAATTATACAGAATAAGGAGGAAACAGGGCTGATAGTGCATATAAATATGACAGTGTATTAGGCTGCATTTAATTACCAGTTCAAACAACAACCTGATCTAACCTTTGACAAGTAAAATAAATGTTCTGAATAATTTAACCAAAGCAAACATTTGCTGTTAAATGCTGGCTAATTATAGTAAGAGTTGTACTGAGAGGGGGAAAAAACCCAAAAGAGATGGTAATTTATACACTTCTCCTGAAATTGCTACAGCTATTCCTTGAAACCCTTGAATTTTTTTTCCATACAGGATAGCTATTAAGTATCTACTTCTGGAAGAAGAAAAATCTGTCTGTATTTAAAGGAAGAACCACCGTAGGAAAATAAGCAATAGTCCAGATACAGAAAGTAAAGCAACATTAGTTTCAAGAATATCCATCTTTTCTGTGGATGGCTTTGTGATATGAAAGGTGTGTCTTTGAAATATCCTGTACTACAATGAAAGATAAGAATGGGTAGAATAATGATTAAGTCTTTTTCAAAGTGTCAGTGAAAAATCACTCAAGAGCCTCATTATAGGATATGGGAGCACAGTTCAGTCATGTCCACTGCACTTCTGAGAAGAGTAATAAAGAAATCTAAATTCTTTCTTTACATAAATTGAGATCAGCAATTAAATGGCATAAACCACAGATAATCTTTAAAAACAACCCCTCCCAAAATATGTAATGATGAAATAATTCCACCACTGTGACTTTTTCAGATTCAATATTATAGCCAGATATATTATCCACGTGAAACACTGAGCTTGTTTCAAAAGGAACCGAAACATCTCAGAAAAACAAGAATTAAAAGTCAGTATGCTTTGCATATCAGAGCATCAAAATCCATGAAATAGAAACCAAGAGAAAAAAAAGAGGTCGTCTTTTTCCTTCAGCATACATGCTTTCCAGTTGTAGGCTATTTATAAAGAAATTAATGGCTTTTGCTATCTTTGGGCTAAGAGTTTCACTTATTTATGTGATCGAAAGTTATCAGGAGCATCAGCTGTCTATCTCCATGCACAATAACTATGATTCAGAAGAACCAGAAGACCATGAAAATTTCACAGACAAGCAATGTATAGTAAACGAAAGAAGCCTATAAATCCCTAATCTTGAATATATATTAATATTTGAAGGCTTTATATAATCTGCAAAGTAAAAAGTGAAAACCATTAAAAATATTAAAACTGACTCTAAGTATGCTCCTCTCTTTTCCCAAAAGTAATTTGTGTGCAGATAAGTTCTGGCCACCAGTTTCTAAGAGAAACATATTATTTTTAAGTTACCTTTTATATTTTCATAAATATTTAAAATCTCTCTGAAATTTTAAATATGTTTATAGAGACACGGATGCTTACATTCTTAGCCTCTTACAATGAAAAAATATGAATTAAATTGTTTCTTGTACACTGTAAGAGAAACAGTTTTTAAAAGAAACAAATAATAAATTCATTAAATTAAAAAAAAATTTTCCACCAATTGTTCACTTGATAATGAGTCAGGTGGAGTCATGAAATTGAAGTGGATTTTCTAGTTTACAGTGTAAAATGAATATTAGATAATTGAGTTTGAAGGTCATTACTATTCTTGCTCCATAGTGCAGGACAAAGTCCTTAAGCAAACAAAGTAATAAAGAACTTGACAAGATCCATGCCTGACACTGGAGAAATCCAAGTACAGAAATAATTTTACACAGTGTCCACTGCTTCATGTCAAATGGACAGTGATATGTACTGTTTTTCCTTATGCTGAGACATCCATAAAAACATACTCAGCTGTATTTGGACAGGATAAAAGGAAATCCGAGGCAGTCATTGGTAAATGCAATTAATCAACTCTTCTCTGCTATTATACTGCACATAAAACTTTGGCATTTAAGCATTAAAGTGCAACAGACCTCCTCTAGAGTTGTTATATTTATGTTCTGCATTTGAAATGTTACCAGGCCAGTAAGGTAAATTTTACTTATAGTAGATATCTTTACCTTTCTGTGAATTGAAACGTAGCAGGCTAATAGTAGCTGCTCGAAACTAAAATTTTATCTTCTCAAAAATACTTATATTTTAGAAAAAAAATGAAATCAGCAAAACCATCCAGGTCATAGGTTGTGTGGGCTGATGGGAAGATACAAATACAACAATTCATATTTAAATAACAAATCTGATAAAAACACTGATAGAGATACTAGTGTACTAAAATGCTGATAGTTTAAAAAAACCCAACAAAACTCTCTCTGACATAGCTGCAAGGAACATGCACTGTTACTGAGTATCATTTTAGGGTTTTTCTGACATAGCAGGTGGTGCACCTAGAAGGGCAATTATAACAAAATAATTTGGTTACATATGTACAAGTATTTCGGTGTAAACCCACTAATACCTTTGTCCAGTATGGCACACCTTGAAAGACAATTCATCCAAGTCCAAAAAATATCTCCAACTAGACCACTAAAGGAGAAGAGAAATTTCTTGATACTGAAACTAGCCAAGCCTCTCCCCTGACTTTATGCACCTAATTTTAACACTGAAAACTACAAGAAGTAACAACTGAGTTAGTCCTTCAGACCCATACTTTTGGGCAATAGGTTACAGAGAAATCAGAAATAGCAATAAAATAAAAAGTGGAATGGACTTCTGACCAACAGATTATGGAGTTCTTTTTGAACTACTCTGACATTTCACCCTGGTAGTCTGTTATTATAAGTAACAATTACTTTAGTCTGTACTGGAAGTTTCCTGAATATTTTAGTTAGCATGTACTTGTAAGATTGTCCTAAAGAGGATTCACTTTTGTGTAGAATGGCTTTATGATGTGGATTAGCTTCCACAAGGGATCTAAATTGACAATAATGAATTCATTTTATATAGTAAGCTAGACTTAAATGAGAAGTGAAAGGCCAGTGCCAACAGAGTTCAGCGATCAGCCACTGTTGTTCTCTCTATAATTCGCTGGTTGAGTTTAACAATTACAGCATTGCCTTGATAATCTGTAGCTGAAACATACTGGAAGGAGAGGAAGAGAGAATGCTTCTTATGTTAATAGGAGAATTGATTTTTTTCATCTAAATGCAGACCCACATAAACTGCAAACAGAGTATTTACAACGAACATCTAAGAACACTGTCACTCGTTTAAACTAAAATTAATTTATATCACTCAAATCCGGAAAAACGTAATTTCAAGCCTTGATCTTATTAGGATACTTAATGTAATCTTATTAGGATGTGAGCTTCTATATATCAAAGTGTTTTATACATTGCAAATATATTTTAAAGAGCTCCAATAAACAATACTAAACAATTCACTACTGATCTCCAACCCTAGTTTCACAGGGGCAGATTACTGGATCTGCAGCTAATACAGCAGGAGAGGAGGCAATGCCTTCACACAGACGATACTGCTGCTACACAGAGCCGGCTGTCACATGAGTGCTAAGTAAGTTTCCAGGACTTTTTCATCTCTTAACTGCCTGAGATTTAGCACTGAGCAGCATGCTTTCCAAAAGGACAGAGTACCTACAGCTTCAGCGGAAGCAAATGGGGATCATAGATGCTTAAAATTTCAGAAAATCAGGCCTGGTGCCATATACAAGGAAAACACTGCCAGAAATGTCACTCACAGAATCCATGCCTGCCACTCCACAGGGATTCATATATGCTTAATGATGGCTAGCAAGTACAGAGAGCAGACCTAGCTAAGGAAAAACAACAGAAAACCAGGCAGCAGGCAAGCGATGAGCACTCTGTCTGCACTTGTATCCCCACTGGCAAAGTAAAAGTAAAATGGTTAAGAAACCGGTAAGGCTGATGCCAAAATCTAAAATGTTTCCAAGGACTGCAGCAGACCTCAAAAGATAGTTTTTAATTTCATTTGAAACAGTTTCAATACTTCAACATTAATGTATGCACATATATATTAATGAAGCAGACATGTTAATCCCCCCGATGTCGATGTCTGTGAAGCATCTTAGCTCTTACTTCCTTCACCACCAGTCGTGTGTAAGTAACATACTGTGGCAACATATGAATAGTTCATAGCTCCAGCAACAAATGAATGAATGAATGGTGACCTAAACACAAGCAGCCATTAAGGTTTCTGTTTCTTTACCCATCAGCTATTGCATATACTCCCAGCAAACAAGTGTGTCTTTCTGACATGCACACTTGTCTGTTAATAAGTTAAAGAACTATTTCAGTCAAGAATCTTTATGTTTTTCCCCTACACGCTTCGTTTCTTGCTACATGCATTGGAGTTTTCCTCTATTAGAGATGCTCATGACAAGCCAAAGAAATGGAGGTGATGCTGCCAAGGATTAAGGTAAAGGATGCTACAGTACTCTGCAGAAGCAGAAAGGGTCTGCTGTTGCTTCCCTGCACTTGAAAAGCTTATGCACAAGTTTTCAGAAAGGCACCACAACAGCTTCCACTTAGCACTCCTGTTTGATTTTAGTGTGCACTTATACATCCCTTGCAACACTTTAATGTACTAAGCAAACTATGAAACAAGATAAAAAGAAAGAAAAAATTCTAACATTTTAAATGGGATCAAGCATGAAATAATTGCAAGGTGGTGAGGTTTTTTTCCTGTTTTTTTTGTTTTGTTTTGTTTTTTCTTTTTTTTTTCTTCCCCCTCCCCCCCGGGGGGTGTGTGTGTGTTATTTAGTCTGATTGGGGTTTTTTTCTTGTTTGACTTGGATTTTTTATGCTTAATACAAGAAGAAGAGAAGACAAAAAACCCCACACAAAGAGCCATACCTATCTTTTTCAAAGGTTCAGCTCAAAATAAATTTAACAATTTACACTGTATATAACACCAGTGAAACTAAATTCCAACTGCAGAATCTTCAGCAGGAATCATTTGTAAGAACAAGTACTGGCCTTTAAGGGACCAGCAGGTAAAATTATAAGTGAAAGTAGTTCACAAAAATATTTTTCCAGTTTCAAACAGAATGACTGACACAAACTTACCCGTCAATGAAAACTTCACAGAAATCCATTTTCCAAATCTTTTATCTCGGTTTAAAAACTGAATCAATTTTTCATGTTATCTACAATATATGGTTCAAAATTCTCAGCCCCTGCAAGTCTTGCAAAAAATAATCTCTGCAAAAATAAGTTAAATGAATTCAGACAACCCAGGCCAAAACAAAAGAAACAGATCCTGTGAGCTGTTAGTCCATTAAATGAGCACTACTGTAATGGATTTGTCTTTGTAGAAAGTAGAGAAAACAAGAAGGAACACTATCTGCTTGTGATAAAGATTTCTTTTTCTTTTCTATAGTAAGGTTTTTATATGCAACAGCGGAGTTTTATTTTGTTCCTTTATAATCAATTAATGTGGATAGTTGGTGAAAGGAACTAAAAGTCTCTTAGAGTGCAAAGGGAATGACTGGCTTCTTTATTCTCCAAGATTGCATCAGGCTGCCTTCTAATTTTTAAAGCCAAAATTTGTAGGGAAACTGTATTCAAAAATTAATGTTGAAAACTTAAATAAACTCTTCAAATTCCATGAACAGTGTGTGTGTATGTGGGTGCTACAGAAATGACTGATCCTTATCATTCAATACTGAGATTAGCTCTGCCCTTTCCAGCATCAACCCTGAACCATATATCAAGTATGTAATTATTTTTTTTTAAAAAAGCACTTGTTTACATGATACCAGTTTTCTCCAGTTCTCTCACTATGTTCTTAGACTAACAAGGTGTGACTTTTCAAACTTTTTATTCTTCCCATTCTTTAAGTAGTCAGAAATATGCATACATGCGGGTATGAGGTGTGTTAATGCAACATATATATTACTATATAGATAAAATACTACCTTTGCTGAATAAATGATGCTAGTCCTTATACTACAAGATTTCAATGTAAGTGACCACAAGAAAAGAAGAGGTTGCAAGATATTATCTGCCAGAATATAAAATAATATCTTACACAAATGAAGAAAAGAATTACCAGAAACCATTTGTTACAAACAATAATTTCATTTTCCTGAACTCAAACCCTATAGCATTCAGCTGATTGAAAAATAAAATGGCTGCCAAAAAAAGCAATATGGGTGAAAACAGAATTTGTTCTCACTGTCAGAGGCAAACGTATACAAAATGGTAAAATGAAAGTTTTATTTTAAAATGTAGTTGACACCTATCTGTCTGAGGTGAAAGGTATGACTGGGCAAAGAAAGGGTTAGCTGATCAGATTGACATGACCAGAAAGATTTGGAAACTGCAGATTCTGCAGGTCCCTCCTGCTCCTTTACCCAAAGCATGTGGAGCAATTACATTTATGTAGGAAGAGGAAGAAATTTGAAGTCCTGAAAAGAGTTAGTCTAAAGTCATAATGGGATGTGGACTTCTCCACTGTGTGTAATACAAGAGTTTCTCTGCAGCATCATTTTCTGGATGCTTGGAATTGAATTATCAGTTTTTGCTGCAGATATACAAAGTGTTAAGTCAGCCTTAGACTCCCTCCCTCTCCTCTTTTCCCTCTACTCCCCAAATACTAATTTCACCTTTGTTCTTGGAAATTATTTACATTACAAATTAAAAATAATGTAACCGAGATTATAGGAAAGCCCCCATTTCAAATTTCAACTTTCATGAATAATTATCTATTTTGGATTCTTCTCATTTTAGGACTTCCTTGTGTGTATTCATATATTTCTTTTCAACCAGAGGTAAGAGGTTGCATGGACACCGACAGACCATTGAAGGAGAAAAGGTTCTTTCATGATAAGCCAACATAGCCCTAGGCCAATTTTGGGCATTATTTGGCAAGCATTACTGTATTAGGAAAGCAATTTTTCAAGGTTCACATGCACAAAGTGATGCAGCTATTAAAAAGTAGCATTAACATAAGACTGAATACATCTTGTCCATGTAATTATCTACTCAATTCAATATGCCCACAGAAGATTTACACACTACTAAAAATATATAAACTCTAGCAAAAAAAAAATC
Organism: Toxostoma redivivum; assembly: GCA_013397375.1. Taxonomy (NCBI): domain Eukaryota; kingdom Metazoa; phylum Chordata; class Aves; order Passeriformes; family Mimidae; genus Toxostoma; species Toxostoma redivivum. Next base: position 224,449 of record VXBI01011031.1, read on the forward strand.
TCTAACCGCCATCTTAGGTAGGTTATGCTCCCCATTCTTTCTTGAAACCACATCCAGTAATATTATTCAAAAACATAACTAACCAAGCTTGGGACTCCTACATTCATATCTACAAAAACTATGAAAAAGCAATCAGAAATTTCGTGGACAGTATACATATTAATATGATCTGTTTTATTAGGTCCCAGTGAAAACATCTTATTAGTTGAACAATTAAATGATTCAGAAACCATCCACACTATCTTTGCCTTTTAACAGTTCCAATCAGTAGCAGATCTAGGTGTAATCAACAGCAGCAGGGGGCTTTAGGAAGCAAAACAAAACAAAAACAGTAGGGATCTTTACTAGTTTACAGTAATTTGTACAAGGAGATGTTATATGTTACTGCAAGTTAGCCCAAGATACAGAAAAGCTACAGGAAAATTCCCTATTATCTACAACTACTATTTCAATACAGCAACAGCAATATAATAAGCTTTTTTTAAAAATTGAGTATTTAAAGTTTACTGAATTTCCTTTCTGATCAAGAACTTCTTTATCTCTTTTTTTGGCCTCCATTTTACATTTTCTGTAACAAAATCAATATTTGGGTTACCGTGTATTCAGAATCCATGGATGTCACCCCTTAAATTTGTGAGTGGGCTGCACAAGTGATATGAAGTCCCTCTTCTGTAGGAGTTGAGCACATGGTCTAAACAGCACTTTTAGCCCCTGCTATGCATGGTAGCGAAACTATATTTCCCATATGTTAGTGCTGACAGGCTGACTGATATAAATTCAACTCAAAGAAACTTACATACAAGTTATTTTTATACTTTTTAATCCTTTTCCTCTATTAA
>VXBI01011031.1:230287-322460 GCA_013397375.1 Toxostoma redivivum
GCTGACCTTAGCTATAGCAGCAACAGCTAAATCTGAAAAAGGGGACTAGAGAAGAAAAAAAGTCTCTTTGTTAAGTACTTGTCTCCTTATATGATACTTATTCTTTCAACACATGGGCCATTTTTGTAGACAATTTGACAGCATGTATTAAAGGTTTATCATATGCTTTCCATTTTCCTTTAAAGAAGTATGATAAAGCACTCTTATATTCAGTGAAGACAAGATTTTCTTCTAGAAGAATTTTAACCTGACTGTTCTGTACCAAAACAACTATCTTTTGGCAGCATATTTTTTCTTCATATTGGTATTTTACTGCCCACTCTGTATGGTTTGTCTAGTCACTATCACAGGATGGTGTGGATAGCACCTTAATAATGACCACCAAAGCAGTGCATTTTATGAAATCAAATGTAACAGCATTAACATCCCCAACACAATCAGTTTAGGTTGAGCCATTTCTCCCACACAGTACTATAAACCAGCTAGGTCTGTTGTATTACAGGCACTGATAAAGGATGCATATTTGATGAGTGGCATTTTATTACTGATCTTCTATGAATCTTGCTTTCTTTCTTGCAGCCCTTCTTGTAAGAATCCCACTTCTCTTATTTGAAATCTCCATAGCATAAACAATAAGCTTCACTCTGATGCTACTACATGATTAACTGGTGCTCACATTTGCACTCCTGGGGTTATTAAAACTGCCTAACTTAGGCGTCTTTAAGATTTCTAAGTCAAATTAGACTTACAGACTCAAACTAGAGGCTGAAGCTGCTCACATAATGATGGAGAGAAACAGGTGACTCCACAGAGGAGATTCAGTGCTTCTCAGTCTGATACCTGAAGCAGACTTGGCCAAGAGCTGAGAAATTACCGAATGTCACTGTTGGCTGCATTCACTATCAGGTTTACCAACAGCTTTTACTGAATTGTGTATTTTTTACCTTATTCTTCAAAATCTATTTATAAAGTCAAGCATGGAAAGAGAATTATTCTGGAAACTAGAAATGGCACTGATATTCCAAGAAAGGTAGGGAGCACCGCTGAAGCCCTGCTAGGCTACAATAAATTAGAAATGATGACTCAAAACTCTCAAATGGCCATAAGAAAGCTTTAATGTAAGCCCACTACTTCTATAATGCTCCAAAAGAAACAAAAAAAAATTCTCAATGAATGATCAACTCCAAAGAGTATAAACTAATTTAAAAACAAAATTCATGCTACTATATTTCAAAATCTTTTTTTTTCCTCAAATGTTATGAACCACAGTATTTGAAAATGGGGTAATTTTGTTGCGTAAGCAGGCTTTCTTAAAGAACATTTCAATGACCCAGTTATGTCTCTGTTTTATTTTTGTAATATTTTTATATGAACCAGGATAAGACTGCAGTTAAATGCTGTTCTTCAATTTATTTTTCCATCTGCTTTTAGCTGCAGGATAGCATATTTTATCACATTTGATATACAGGGTCAAAGGAATAAAAAATTAACCCTGTATTTTTGCATAAAATGTATAAATAAATTCTGATGGTGCAAGCTCAGCAAGTAGAATATTTTTACTACTTCTATCTTGTGATAATGTCTTTGTAATCACTTATATCTCAATCGCTAACAACTGAATGCTGTTTTCTGTGTTATTAACACAGCTCTACAAATCACAGGGAAAAATCCAGGATCTGAGCAAAAGAAGATAAAAGGTTGCATTTTTAGAAGGTAATCTTTTCACACATACAAGAGGCAATAGGCCAAGTCACTTAGCTCTTCCTAGCTAATCAAACTGCACAATTTCAGCATAGTGGTTCTTTTTTAGATGTAGGTGGTGATAAAACGATCCTCAGCTTGGGAACACATCCAAGATACATACACACTCCCAAACACCTCCCCCTACTCACCCCACCTCCAGTTGATTTGAACGCAGACATACTTATCAATACTTTTTAAGGTAGCAATCGTGCTGATGGGGACAATTATGAAACAAGAGAGAGGTCACAGTAAATCCAACTCAGAGTATGTGACCAAAGTTATGCTGGGAAAAACCGAACTAGTGTCAGCATCAAGCATCTGTTGCTGCTGGTGTGAGGACAAAGCGAGTGCCAGAACAAGGAGGCAGTTTTGTAGATCTACTGTTTGTCAAGTCGCCCACTGAAGCAAGCCTCGAAATCAGTGTGTGTACTGCGGCCATCTGTTTACTTTTCACTAGCAAAACTCTTGACTCTTACCATCTCTTTGAAGTCATGGTCAATGTCAAGAAACAGGTACAGTTCTGATGATCGTGCATGTTTTTTTTAACTTGACAGAGGGAAAATAGGAAGGAGGAAGGAAAACAGAAGTATGCAATTAGTTTATAAAAAAAAGGGAGGATTACAGGAAAAGGATCTTCATTTATTCAGATAATATTATGTCTCAAGGGGATTAAGCTATCAAGGTATCATGAAAGCAACTAGTGAAAACAGGAAGACTGGTCTGCCACAAAATAATGATTTATTTAGTTAGCTTTGTAACAGTGAGCAGCTGACCTGGACTTAAGGAACTTGTTGATCTCTTCCCTCCAGTGACCAAAATTAGAATAGATCAAATGATCTATGATAAAGTGGAATTAAAAGCTCAAACACTCCTGAATCACTACTAAACCACCCACAAACACCACACTGCTAAGCTCCATTGCTGATTAGTTTCACTGTGCAAACTTCCCATAGAGAAAGCCACTGTCCATTTACCGGTGTTGTTCAGCAACATCTCATGCACACATCTCCTGAATCTTCACCCATTTTAAGGTTCTCTTTTTTCAAGAAATAACATATTCTTGCTCTACCTGCACTATACTGTCTTGTTTACTCAAGTATTTTTTTACTTTCTCCCTTTTTCCCTTGTGTCATAAAGTTAACTTTAATTTCTTTCAGTCTCTTTTTTTCTTTTTTAATGTTCTAAAACTCAGAAGGTATTTCCATTATTTTCATTTCTTTTTTCTCTTCCTCTGTCACAGGTCTTAAAGGGACTATTTAAGTGAGAACTCCAAAATATCACAAGTAAGGTACCACAGTTTCCAGATGTGTGCACATGGCTTCCACAATGGGGTACCCTGCACTAATTTTATCAAAACATCTGTTGACAGATGACATACTTACATTTCATACAGGACTCAAGAATTTAGGTTAACTGCATCAGCAGTAGATATTGCCAAAGAACTGGAAAAATGTTCACATACTGGGTGAAGGTATGGCTTGTCCACAGCTACAGAACTCTGAAAAATCTCTATTACCTTTTACATTTAAATGCTTGCTGGAGAGATGGTACTCTTTGCAGATAAAAGAGGTATTGCTCCTGAAAAATCCTATGCACAAAATTTAGAAGGAAAAAAAAAAAAAAAAAAGATGTAAACTTACTGTCATGTGCACAGTACAGAGACTATAACTTTGGAGAAATATAAGGTGTATGACAACTTCCTCTAAAAAAAAAAAGAGCACACCTTTTGGAATTGTTGTTTAAGTTTGATATTTTCACATAGAGAGTACTCACCAAAATTAGTGAAATGTTTCAAACTTCTTATTCCACAGAATAATCTGACGAACGCAGACCACTCACTAATAAAGTGCAACTTAATAAATCATGTGAAATCTTATTTTGTTCAAACCCTTACTAACTCTTAGCACCATCTGTTACCATCAAAACTATATGACAAGATATGATATATAATTAATAGGTAAACAACAATCTAATTAAAATGGACAAATACTCCATGTTCCTGCCATTTGGGAGCTCTAATTACAGACTAAATTTTAAGCTTGAATTAAATATTTAAGCTGGAAAATTAACTTTCCTTCTCGAGCCTTGAATACATTAATACAGATATGTGAAGCGACTTCCTGATGGGAACTTAAACATGTAATTTAGTTTCATCAAAGCAGTTACTAATTGTTAAGCAGCAGTACCTTACCATATGTACACAATAGCTATTTAGAGCCGAAAAGGTGGTTTTAAAGTACCCCTCTGCAACCCTTTTCTGACATAAATATAAAATGTATATACAGCACAACAGTTTACACTACACACTGAAAATAAATTACATAGAGACTTCAGCTTTCAAATGGGTCTTAGCATGCATAAGTCTGAACAGATCTAGATAAACAAATGTGTATTTTTGCTGCTGAAGAAACTAAAGAATGTCTAGAAAAGTTAAGATATTTTTATGTTCTACTTACAGAATTTCGAACTTCAGAGCAAAACCATTCAATTTGCCTGAGCCATCTAGCAAAACAAAATACTGAAAAAAAACCAAGTGTTCCATCTAACCTAATAAGATGATCCTGATTTTCTTAAATACCATATCAAAAGGAGAGAAATAGGAATAAAACTGAGAACAGAATTACACAAAACGTTTAAAAGGTTCCAAGCATGCAAGTGGTTAGAATTTACCTAATATTATTGTAGCAGAATAGATATTACTGTACCAGGAATTTTGAGTATTTGCATTCTCACCAGGAATTGGATTCTAGGTGCTTAACAGTGCCCATCAGTCAACAACAGACTGTTACTGTTTCAGGAAAAAACCCAACACACCTTCATTCTTTATGAAAACCACGATTTCCAAATAGTGCTGAAGAGCATTTCCCCCATCTTATGGATACAGTTTGAGGCACATGGATGCTAGGTGACACCCACAACCATATGTCAAGGCTCCAATGGTGTTAAATACTTCGCATATATGGGACACTATGCTTTCCTGTGTTCATGTGGAACTCTTTTAAGGGAGGCACACAAATATTTCAGTATGGTTTCAATCAAGACTTGGCTCTTACAAGTTCACATGGCCTGAGTCAGTGACACATGAGAAACAAGAACCCAGATTTCTTATCTTCAGTATTCTCTTCTAATCCTAATATTCGTCATCCACACAACAGACAGAACATTTGACTTGCTTTAATATAGATTCAACTGCAGAACAGCAGGACATGATGTTAAGAGAAATAGTTCATCTATCTTTTTAAATATCCTTGAGATAGTACGTTACTTCCAACAGTGAGGAACAGAACATGAAGCTTTCTTCATCCATCTAGCCCTAAGAATTTTTAGTTTCAGCATAAATACAGATGAAAAATTAATTACTGGGCCATGACTTCATCAAGGGATTTTAGTGACATCAAAACTAAACCCCTAATAGTTTGTGATGTCACTGCAAAGCCTCAAGGGATTTCTTGTTCCATAATTGAGAAGAACATGGCAGTTTCTCAATTTATGCAATTAATGGTGTGGAGGCCCAGGATGTGACCTACTCTGCTTCTACCATTCCCTCACTGCTGTCCTTTGTCCCATTCCTAGAATACAGATATAATTTTACTTTTCCTATGTGATATAAGTACACTGGCAGTTTACAATAATCAAGCTGGTATTTTCAGTTACACAAACCAAGATGCTGTTCTTTCTACAGCGGTTTTAGACTGTATACATACTATTTTAAATATTGCAAAGCCACTTATTTTAACAATATCCATGTTTTCGCCATATTTTCATAATACAGCCTGTAAATCTATTTCAAAAAGATTAAATAATTCTTAGCAATAAAAGAAAAAAAATTGTTGAAATAAAGGGACTAAAACACTGACTTGAAACTTAGGTATTATAAATGTCTCTTAGAGCCACACCTATATGAATTTCAGCCACGTCTGACCATCCATCACTTCCTCTTTTTCTTTTCATCAGTACTCCTGAGCTACTCAGGCCTATAGATCATGCTCCAATCCATATTTACCAAGTCAGTAGAGTCATTGTTATACAGAGTCACAGTGATGCAAGACTTGGTACAACATACATTCATTGTTGTACTGGGTGCTCCTCTAGCCACATGCACTTAATTCCTCTGGTCAAGCCAGCTGGATGGGAACACTGCACAATTCAATCATCTCAAGGTGGGAACACTGAACAGCCCTGGTGAGAGCAGAAAAGAACAGTTTTTCTACCAAGCCCAAGTAAGGAATGAAATGCATATACCAAATGAAAATTCTGCTTGTGTTGGACACAAGAGAGGACAAAGATACGCTCTGCTACCTTGTAGCTATTAAAATCTGCTCCCTTTTAATTCCATTAGGTTATGTTTTGAACCATACTCCCATCAGCTGCTAGGCAAAACCACATACCAAGTTCTGGGGAGCGCTACCATTCCCTCTGCAGTCCAAGATACAGTCATATTCTTTCCAGGCCTATTTATAGACCATATTGTACCGTACATGTGCCATGGATCCTAATGTGAGGAAAATTATATAGATATTCAAAGCATGACATATTGATTCAACATATTGAACGGATTGTTTTTTCCTCTATTTATTTAAATGATTATAATAGTTTATAGTGAGCTTAGCCCTTGAGACAGATGGTTGTAAACTCAAAATTTAAGTTTTAAATAACTGTATTAACATGAAGTAAATGATTTTATCCACCATCCTCATTAGAAGAATGAATTTATCTTAACACAGTCTTTAACCCTCTCCTGAGTTGTTTTTGACTATTTATCAAAGAAAGTGAACTTTGCAGCTCATTGACTGGTGTTTTAAAATGTGTCTCATCAAAATGTCTGATAACCACTGTATTGGGCAAAAGTAACCTTGGGTTTAGGGTGAAGAGGGGAACTCTACCATTATGCATTTTGAAAGGAGCCTTAAATTTTAAGTCTACATCTTATTTAAGATTACATCTTATCTAATTCTTTCCAAGAGAAAATGTCTAAATTACCAAGAACAAAAGCATAAAGTAAAACACCTCTGTCCATAATTCACTCAAGTAAATAAAACAGTTTTCCTTTAACAGACTACAGCACTAGTGGATTTATGCCTGTGAAAAATATTGGATTATACTTTTTGTATAAGAGCTTTATTCCTTTCCATCTCTCAATTTTATGAGCATCTCCTTTGTCCTTTCCCTTCTAGTCCTCTGTCATTGCACCTAATGCTGCCCTCTGGGTTTCATTCCTGGACAATGTCAAAGGAAAAGAGTTCATTTTGCCACACACTCAGTATTTAAATACGGTAACTAAACTTCAAGAGAGTTAACTCCACTTGCATAATTAAAAATATATGCATTGATGAATATGTTACCCATCCAAGCCTGGTGACCAGTCAGAACTTTGCATAAACCAGTAAGAGTTCCATTGGATACTTCTAGGAGATTCACAACTGGTGGATCTACATCAGCAAATGGCAACTGCTCAATGTAGGCTGACAGGTAGAATGAAATAGTTAATCCTGAGGACCAACATTCAAGCAAAACATCTTCTAGGGGGGTTTACTTTCAACTGGTCATGTTCAGAACCAAAGCCCCCTAGCAGCTTTTACAAAAGAAGTCCATTTGCACACTGATGGTGTGCAATTTCCAAGTTTGTTTAATGCAAAAGAAATCAGTTTTCCCAATGCTGGCACAACTTTGCAGTATGAACAGAAGCACACTGGGGACAATCTGCTTCAAAGATACTTTCCTGATCCAAACTAGAAGGCTAACCTGGGACCACATCAGGAAAATCAAACATGCTTTCAATTAAATTGTTTACTTAAGGGTGCACATAAAGGTCCACTTAAGATGCTCAAGTAGTACTGAGTGAATCAGGGAGCTTACATGCATTTGTTTAAGGCTGCTTTTTTTTAGTGAGTAGAAACTATGAAAAACAGATGCTAAAAGAAAAGATTTATGAAATCAAATTTAGTGAGACATTTTATAAAGATGAAACTTTTTTCTTTTAGCGATTAAAGGCCCTTAATAGGGGTAATTGTGTTTTCCAGAGTAATTTTGAAGAATTTGTCCTGTTAAACTAATACATAAAATTGGAAAATTTTTAGTGAAATGACTGTTCCACTATGTAAGATAACAGCAGAAACAGCAGAAAACTCAGTAGCTATTAAAAAAATTAGAGCGATGTGCTGTCCTGTTATTTTTTAAGTTCTTCTCTTTTTGTATAAATAATCTTAAGGATGTTATGTCAGTTAGTTTCAGGTATCCTTCTCAGGATTTTTCACAATTCCTAGTAGAAGGCAAATTCTTGGGCAAAAACACACTTTCTGACAAGCTTTCAAAAGAAGCATCTCTACAATGTGCATTTAGACCCACAACTGAGTGAATGAGATTAAGACCTCCATTGTAAGGTTTAACAAGTGCTTTTTAGCATTACTCTGCATTCTTCCATTATCTGTTTTTCTTTATTATCAGTGAGCCAGACTTTGTAATGCCAGAGAGGTGTTACCAACAATAACTGGTCACTTGGGGTGGTCTCTTTTTACATCCTGCTTACCTCCTTTGATTTCAAGAGCTTCATATGAAAGTCTTAATCGTAAGTTACTTAATTCAGCATTTTGTGTAATTATCCAGGAGTTTCCTGGCAGAGAATAAAGATCTTCTTTAGATATATAGACTCCTGACAATTTAGAAACTAGTGTATTCCAAGACTATGCAATAACATTGAGTTCCACACTGGTTAGAGAAATTTGGTCAGTAACACTACTGAATCAGGGTTACATCTTTAATTAATTATTTAAAATAAATAATATAATAGTAAATAAAATTCTGAACCATTGGCCATAAATTAATATATTCTTTCAAAAGGCTACTAAAAATTCTTCATAGTAATTATTATTAATAATAAACTATTTGGCTAAAGGAGTAAACATTGTCATGAATCACAAAATAAGTGACACGAAATGAAGTGCAAAACATTCACATAAGAAGAAGAACTAGATACACAAAAATGATATTGTACATGAATTGCTTTTGGGTGCAATTATCTTCCTCACATGTTAATATAATTTTGGCATCTTATTATATGTTTTATCCCACAGGGAATTTTAATTCAGAAGCACAATTATCAATAAACTTGCCTCACAAAAAATACCAGTCTCACCTCCTAGTCTGATTTCATACAGTCCTCTTCTGCAGGAAGAGAAGTTTAGACTATATGTCTTTCCTATAAGGGCAAACATTTATTTTCTCTTGTTCACTATGCCACACAATTTATAACAGCCTTCTATTATATGGTGTCACTCAGAATACACAACATTCCTTTCATATTGATTAAAAAGCATTTTAAAACATTTTATCATATTTTAAAATACAGCCTGCATGTTTAGCTCCATTTTTTGATACACATGAATACAACAGATATTAAGCATGGAAGGCATCATGAGTAGATCATAAAACAAATACTTTGGCCAAAACCACAGGGCATTCTATGCCTTCAATCAAACCACAGCAATTAATATGAAATTCTAAATACAGAATATAATGCCACATAAATAGTATAACAGCCAAGTCCTGTCTAAGAAGCCATATGTTTTTTCCCATTGTTCAAAAAAAGGAGATGACTTCCCGTCACTTATGTTTCTGATTAGCAAGGTGATTTATGCCACAATCACTAAAAATGCCAGCAAGTGAATGAGAAAATGCATAGTGACTGCACCAGATGTGCACAATAAACAGGAATCCCATTGTAATCTCTGGTACTTAGTTTATATGAAGGTAATGTAAGAAACACTCTTGGATATGGCAAAGTCACTCTTTTTTTACATTTGACTATAAATGATATGAAATAAATTGTGTGTTTTATACTTTATGGCATGCATACATTGATAAATTAGGTACAGTTTTGTATCCCAACTTATCTACAAGACAAACCTGGCTAAGATCATGGGGATTAATTGCTTCAGAAGTGTGAAATGCAGCTTTTCCATTCTTTTCTGCACACTCAGTGAAGAAACAATGATTAATCACTGTTTAACTATTCTCCTGAGGATCTACAAGATTGCCAAAGCAGGACTTATCCTCATAAATCCAAAAAACACAGGTTTAGATTTGTTGCCAACAACTGAAAGAACATGAACTCAGAGCCATTCGTTATCAGATTAAAATAATGTCAAGGCTTTAGAACCCCCTACCAGAGTAAAATTCTTTTTAATTTGCACCTAACAATGGGAATTGGAGTATCAAACCAGATTTAAGAAAAATATATGTATATATTTTTAAATGAATATATTTCCCATTATCAGAAGTATAACATCCTTATAATACAGCCACTTCCATTAAGCCAGCATAACAGAAGCAACATCTTTAAACAGGAATGCTTCCATTGATATTAATGCTCAGGAAATAAAATAACCCCAAACAACTCAGTTAAAATTACATCAGTTTCATTTGTTTGTGACAGATCCTACTTATGTACACACATAGTTTTTTAAATGTCTGAGAATTTGTTTAGATATCTTAGTTTTTTGATCGAGGACTGTACTTGTAACAGTGCTTAACATTTGTCTAACCACTTTACAATCAACATTTAATAAAAATCACTGTGTTTAATACAGAATTCACTATGCAAACAGATCACACAATCAAATGAGAAATGCAAAAATTACCTGATTAAAACTTTCTCCATTTAGAGAAGGTATTCATAAAAATGCGTAATTTCATCATGGAAATAACAGACTCGGGCTGTATAAAACAGCATCAGAGGACTGACAGCCTTTTCTAAAAAGTTCCAGTTTAAGAATTTGAGTACCTATTTCTGCCTTTAAAGAGATGAGAATAACTAATGTCAAGTACTGCCTAAAGATTCCCCTAGGAAAAAAAACAAAAACAAACCAGAACCAGAAAAACCCCACCATATTTAAATGATTGTAGTATTAGGAAAGAAAAGAAAGTTCCCTGATTTGTCAGTGACAGATAAGCTGCTGTGGGGAGAGAGGAATCCATGTCAGAGTTCCCAAGTGCCTGGGAGCCAGAGTAAGCAGGTAAAGCCTGCTGCAGATCGCTGGCTCTGGCCTGCGCCTGTCCCCACTGGCCACATCCCTGTGCTGCTCTGTCGCCTCCAGCTGCTCCTGTTCTTCCACTCTCCCACCACGCTGGGGCTTTTTCTCCAAAACAAGTTAATGCTGATAAGATCTCCTACTTGGCATAGGCAAAGTCTAAGAACGAACAAGGGGATGCTGAAAACTTCTGCAACTTGATCCCACTGTCCAGGGAGGGGTACCTGCAATAGCCTGCAATCCCCCCTTGGGGGACAGCGCCATCTCTTTGTGTTACATACCTCACAGATGTGGCAAACTTAGCCACGGAAATCGGAGTGCTAGAATTTTAATATTGTACTGTAAGAGACATTAGCTACAGAAAATCCACACTACATAAGGGATGAATTTCTTAACATAATTTGTGTGAATGTGATGGTGACCCAGAAGTTACCAGGAAAGGACAAACCTTTTCTGGGTGACATTGGCTTCAAGGCAAGGATAAGCACAAAGGAGGAAACTGAGTCTGATGCAAACACTGTAAGCACATTGCACAGGCTGAGATTCTGGTTAACTACATCAGCAACACACGCTCATCTGGAGCACTCTTCTGCTTGCAGTATTGTATAGATCTTTTAACATTTCTTTAAGTTTCACAAACTGGAAGACCTTGACTGAGTCCCAGGTCAGTGAAGGTGTTTAAAAGCTTGCATCCTTCTCAGAGACAACTAAAAGGTAAATTTATCAAATTTAGCTAGAAACTTCAGGCACTAAAGAAAATGTTTCACTGGCATTTCAGCTCCTTTTTCACATCACTTCCTAGGGAGGACCTGTATCCTCAGTCGAATCCCACAGTAAAGCACTTCAGGATTCGCAGCTACAAATATTAACCATCCTGTGTTTACTAGGATTTCCACATTTAAATAGTCCAATTCATACCTTTTCCTGCTCTAAGAAATATTTGCCAAATATTACTCTACTGTTATTACCTACTTTCTGAGGATAAGGCACACTGTGGAAAGAGAAAATGAAGTGTGTAATGTATCCCTTGCTTACAGCAAGAAAATAATTCGCTCCTAACTTGGTCATTAAACAGAAGTCATCGCAAACTCATGAATACCGGGATTAACTGCTTACAGAAGTTGTTTTAACTACAGGTTTTAACCTTATTTACCAAACTGAGGTATTGCAAACTATTTTTTCACCTTCTCTTCAGATATGCAACTCCCAGTTCCTGATTAGGAGGAGTGAAACATTAGAATTATTGTGATGTTTGCAATTTCTCCATTATTAGTTTTAGGTTTGCTTTAAATATGTTTCACAAGGCACTGGAATGTGTAATCCTCCATATTAAGTATGCAATGTGAGTGACGGAAAAAAACAAACCTGAAAACAAGGGTATTCAAGACTTATAGATCCTGGTGCTATCAGAGTAATTTAAAAATATGGATTAAGATTTTACTTTGCAGAATGCTAACATACAATACAACAGTAGACCTTCTACTGTTACACTTCATATATATTATTTTTTAATTACAGGCACAGTGTATTTCTGACAAATTTCTTACTGAACAATTACAAGCATGTGAAGAAAATCAGATTACATATTAAAGAAACTGCCTGATTCATCTGCCTATGTAACTCTTACTGTATTATTCATAGCAAGAGGAACACTTTTACCTATTTTCAAGAGTTTTTTTCTTGCTATTCAACTACTGTAATAACTTTCCTTCCTGCTGGACTACTCATCAAAATATTAAAGGTCCAGAGAAACCAGGAATATATAAAATTACAGAATTGTTTTTGGAAACCTGTATTGCTTGAAAAATTCCTCCAAATATTTTTGTAGCAAATCAAGAAAAATACTGTATGTCCTTCTGTTCAATGATACTCATCATCAGCTGCTACAACACTACATGGTCACTTCAATACCTACTTTTAGAGTACTCCTGGCAAAGTTGCTCATGTGAGACATTCAGATTTCAATAATAACACACTTTTCCCCCTCTCATTTTCATTCAACTAATGAATGCAGATAACTTTCACTACTCCTCACTCCAGCTGGACTTCCAAAAGGTCTTGTACCTGAGCCTTCACTGCTTACAATGCACCTGGTGAAAAAATGCTCTAAAATATTTCCCCAGGAATACCACTAACTACTGTTAAGGAAGTAATACCATCCTGGGCTTTCCTGCATTTATTTCCCACAATTCAACGAATTTCCCAGTTTCTTGTTTTTCAGCCCAGTATATATATGTGCTAATCCTCCCAATCGCTAAAAACTTCAGGATGATATCATTCCTTACAACCATTTTCCTTGGACCTAAAGCAACCTTCTCCAGCAGCAAAAATGCTCTTCTATATTCCTTTTCTGGATGAATCTCAGACTACAGAATCAGTTTCTACAGGAAAATATTTCAAGCATCAAGTTTCATCCCTTTCTTTATCACTTATTTGCACTTTCTCTCCCTACCACACATAACTTGCATACAGATATATACACACACAAAAGAAACACCAAGATACTGCAGCACACATACTACTGGCTCCCCTGAATAAAGATGAAAAAGCAGAAATATTAAAAATGCTTAACAGAAGAATGTTTGGCAGAAAGCTCATTTCAAGATACCATACAGAAACAGAACCTCACATATTACCTCCTTAATCAGTACCTCTGACAATCCCCACCTTTGGGATTGCAGTTTGCACTGAGAATTATTACGGGATGTTGCACAAATTGATCAGCTTTCATGGGGACCACTGTTGCATCACACCATCCCTCAGGATCACCCCGAGCTCCTTGCAAGTGTCAACTCATACTGAATGCTTCAGAGCATCTTCTCAGCAACACAGACTACAGTATCACCTTTATCAACGGGAATCAAAGGGAGTATTTATCTCCATTGAATACAATAAGTACTACAGCCTAAAGTTGCTGAATGCTACGTCTGCTCTCCCACACATCTTGTCAACCAAAGCAGAGTTTTCTATGACAAGATTTTTTTTTTTTTTGGTACACCAGACAGAGATCTCTCAAAAGCCAATCAGAAATCATGAAAGAAATTCACAACAAAAACTAAGTTATAGCCAAAAGCCTTACTACCTTCTGTTTCGAACACAAGGAACATTCCTACAATTCGGCATCATCTAGCATTGACAGATGGAAGCACATACCTACAAAAATCATAGTCTTCCCAGAAAAGTGAATGAGAACTTCCCCATATAAAAATTCTAGTCATATTAATGAGTATGAATAAATAGAGATATAGCATTAAAGCCTGTCATCCTAAGAAATACTGCTGGGTTGGAAAGTACCTTGATATTTATTAATGAGGGGAAGGAAAAAATATACAGAAAGCATTGCATGAAATACAAATGCTTACTGTAATACAAACAATATCATCTTTACTACTACAATTGGATTTGTGAAAATGAAACATTTATATATATGCGTATGTATACACATATACTTTTTTTTAGATCAGAGACATTTATTTTTTTCTCAAGTGTTTAATGTGCTAGTGCTCATAATAATGAGAAAACTCTGAAATATAAATCAACTTGGGTAAAACCAAGATATATAAAAAAGTGGGAAACTGCTATGTTTTCTAGCTATTTGGCTATTCCAAGAATCTTATATTGGAATAATCAAGTTTTGACAGAATACAAACTTCCATGTTTTGTTCATACCACTACTCACAATAAAAAAGCACTACAGAAGTATTTGGAAGCCAGAATATCTTAAGAGCATTATTTCTTGTATCCTTTGACTGAGAAGGCTTTGTAATTTCCATTTAAAGGTCTCACATTTCATCCTTATCTTTATCCTTTATCTTACAGAATTCTAAACAGAAGAGCAATCATGCAGAGGAGGTTGAATGCAAACTTCGGCATCATTAATGATCCACACATTTAGCCACAGATCCAGAGAACTAGATGGCCACACCAGAACAAGAATATCCCAGTCTAAATATATCTGGACAGTAATGAAGACAGACCAAAACAAATGGCACTGCTAGGGCCCACAGGTTAATATACAGTATTTAATTTGTTTTAAAAATATGTCATAATTTCTTTCACAAACTTTTGCTAATTATTTTTTATTGCTATTCATTGATGCCTAAATAGCAAAAAAGATTGTTGGAAGGTCTGGTTCTGACTGTGTAGGTTGTGGTTTTCAAAAGCAAAGCAGCTGCTCTCTCCTAATTTCTTTCAGAATCTGGAAAGAAGGTCGCTAGGCCAAGGAATAACAGAGAATGAACATGAATGAACCACTGCTTACTGGCAGGAAAAGTTTCACTGTGATCTGTGGCCAAATAAAATTTCAGTAGCCGTGTATTTTACTGAAACAAAATCATAGCAGTTCCTAACACTTGTGGAAATGCACTTGAATTGCATATATCTACCCTACATCCAACTACAAGGATGGCTGAATGCAGATGTACTGCTCCCTCTCAACATCACAAAACTAATGGATGGTTACTATTTTGAGCTAGAATTACAATTTTGCCATTATTATTTTATTAATGTCGGCAACAGTAAGGGCACCAGGGTATAATGACCACAGGCTTTTACTTTCAGCTGACAGAGGAGAAAAACCTGGGCATTTCCACCAAATCCAGAACCCATGCAAGTGCAAAACTCTATTACTTCCTTAAAATAACCAGGGCAGAAATGGCATGAAGATATTCTAACAGGCGTGGGCTCAGATGTTAAGGTTACTTTTATTCCATTATAAAGCAGCAATAAAAGAAATATCTTCCGGGGGAAAGTCAGCAGTATGTTCTGTCTGCTCATGGAAATATGTAAGCCTAGAAAAGAAAATGCAACAACACCTCACAGAAAAATGGTGGATCAAACAGGCTTTGAAGTCATCACCATTATTACTTTGAGACTGAATATTGAAGTTTCCAAAGTAGTTTTTTTCCTGAAAATTTAAGATACACAGCTAGAACCATTTTACTCCTTTTTATACAATTTCCTTTTGTCCCCATGAAATCTGACTCTTCCAATGTGAATGAATACATGTGCAGTGAAGGATTAACACATCACTGATTTTTTTTCTTGTTTAAATAATTCTGTGTAGGCAACACAATTTATTGGCATAAAGTAGGATTTATGGTAATATATTTCCTCTTCAAGACATAAATAAGATTTCTTAATAGTTTTCTGTAATTCATTTTCTTACAGTACCACATTCTCATACATTTACTAGCGTAATGTATCTGCTAGAATAGCAATTGCGTACCCTGAACACTGTTTTAAAAAGTCTTCAATACTAACAATCCAATCTGCTAGAATCTTCTTTCACAATTCATTGTCTACATCTTGCAGCCATTTACCTTCCTACAGCATATACTGGATTTTACAAAAGGGAAAAAAATCAAATTTATGAAACAGAAACATACAAAGTTTCAAAGAATGTGAAAGCTATCAAACTAGAAAAGTAGAATGTTATACTGAAATAATTATATGAAAATTTACAGAAGGCAACAGGTCTTTATTTTTCAACATTTCCCCTTACTTCATGTTATACTGCCTTCATTTTCTGAGAAGTTAACTTTTCAGTCTCTGGTGGTGATAATTAGAAAACGAACTGCACATATGTCTGTTTTTTTAACGTGGACAGAAATTATGTAATTATTCAAATTATATCAGAATTTATATTCAGAAAATTGGTTGTCAGTCAGAAGTGTCTTCTTTATAAAATGACAAAATGACTCCACTAAGAGCAGATGAATTCTAACATGAATATCCACTTACAAAATTCTCTCTTCTGTTAACACATTCTCAACATTTTAGTTGTCTCTGCTGTAGTATCTTCTACCAGAAAGCCTTAAGATTTTTTTTTCCACTGCAGAGGAGCTAAGAGAAATAAAGATACTGAAGTAAAGAACAAGATATGTAAGAACATAAAGAACTTATATTTTAAAATTTCTGCTGCCTAATACAATATCAATACGCAGAGAAAAATGTTCTGCATATATTTAATGCCAGTTACCTCAAACGCTCCCCATGAGTCTCATGATATGACCCATTCTGTTGGCAGTGCCTTTTTACAAGAGAGGAGAGAAACACCCACAAATACAGGTGATATTTAGCAGACCTATCTAACCCAGAAGTTATTTTTCTAGTGCTATCCATGTAGCAGTTGCATAAATGTTCCAGATTCAGACATACACATATACATGCACGTATAAAAGTTATTGTCAGTGTATAAGTTACTACTATCCTGAGACTGAAATAATTTATGTAACATCTGTTTTCATATTTTTTCTAATTTTTTCTAATTAACATGCATATTTAACACATAAATGCTCAGACCACCTATTTTTCTGCTGATTTTTTCCCTTTCCTAAGTCATGTGGTCCTGTGGGGCGCTCAGTATAGATGAAGCATTAAATTTGTTTGGAGGAATAGCGGGTGCATAGTAAAGAAAATAGTTCAGACTATCTACAAGAAGAAAATATGCTAAGAAAGTAATCAAAAAATGGGCTACAGTGGCTTACAATATAAAAATAAAGGGACTTAAAAAAAAATCTAGTCTTCTATTCATGAATCAAAAGTGGAATATCACTGACCCTCCACCCCTGCCTAAGATATGTCAAAGCCTCTAAACTTTCAGCATTTCTACTTTCAGCTTCTACTACAAAACAGGAAGTAAAATTCTGAGCCTGTGCAAATCAAATTTTAGTGATGTAAGATGCCACAGCTGTGGGTTTTTTTCATTTCTCATTGTCAATACTTAAAGTATTCTCTTGACACTAAATGGTACAAAGCACTGCAAGTCAACTATATCAGACATAGATTTAAAACACAGCAAATGTTGCTATTACATTGTGCTGTTCACATAATTGTTGAAGTTAAGTTCAAAATCTAAAATCCTGAGAAGACAATACATTCAGAGGAGTAGAAATCATTTATCCCATTACATTTACAGGACTTAGCGGAAAAGTGTATGTTTACATGCCAAGATCATCCTTAGTAGGCCTTAGAACTGTGAATATGTTTTAGTCCATCTTCCTCCTCCCACCTTGCCACAAATCTAAAATGAAGAGCAATAAAAGTACACATCATCTTTGCTACATACATTCTACATTAACACTGTTTGCTGTATATCAAAAACACAAGATATGGGAAGGGAAAATCTTTGCTGTTTTGCTATTCATGGCAGAAGTCTACTCATCCCTACAGACAGCATGGCTGTCCTATTCAAGCCTAAAAACTGACCCATTTTTGTCCTCCTGGGTCTGAAAGTCTCTCATGCCTAAAGTTCAAATATTCCTGAGCTCATCCCTCATTAGCCACTATGAAGAGAGAGATGTGTTCCTTGTTTGCTAACTCACCAGTAAGAAGAAGACATGATCACTGCCTATCACCATTAGCTTTAAATATCTCAGCACCTTCTCTCTTCAGGTTTCATGAGACGCAAAGTTAGGAAGACAGCCACAGTACCCCACTGACTGGCAGGTGATCCAACAAGGAGACCAAAGAAGTGCTGCACCTCCCACCTTTAAGCAACCTGTTCTTGAACTGATGGGAATGGCACTACAGTTAACTGCAGGAGGCATTTATCTTTCTTCTCACTAGCTCCTTTGCAACCTCGGACACATGCATATTTTAAAACAGTAACTTCCTCAATGGCTGTGAAAAAGAACAATCAGTCTTTATGTTCCCAAATCACAAGCTGGACATGTTAAATTTCTTCTGAACACTCCTACACAATAACCAACCTCTAGGTGAAATTGTAATCATCTCAGAGTACAATAAAAATTAGGAATATGAACTCTCCATTCATACCTGAATAGCAATTTGACACATTTTAATATCACAACTAAACAAAGTGCACCTGCTGAATATATAAATACTGCAATCTCTTGACTACAGTTATTATAGGTGGGGTAGACTTCAATGAAACTGAAACCTGGGTCTATGCCAGTATTTACATGGAAGAGCATAGCAGCATACATTCTGAGAGCAAAGTAGGACATTTAATATAGCCAAAATCTCTGCAATGCTCATATTTCCTCAGCATTCTGTTGATATAGTCCAAACTGAAGCACTCTTCAGCTCTTTTGAGCTTTCTAAGCATCTTCCTTTACCTTTGCATGTTTTTAACACAAAAACTGTTTATCAGCTTGAATACTTACAAACATAGATTTGTAAGTGTGAACTGGAATTAATTACCGCATCAAAATCCAATATCAATTCTCACAATCTTGCCCCAGTTAGAAAGCATCTCCTTGCTGGAAATTCGTCATCTGGCTAGTCAGATTGCTTCTTTAGCTATTCTTCACCAATGTCGAAGGCCTTGTCCTCCCTTTCCAATCCAGCCCCTCTCACTTTGGGGAAAGGCTTGACTTAGATTTTATCAGTAAATTCTGAACTAAAACTTCATTAGCTTTGAAAATATCTGAGTTACTCTACTGCCACCATGAATGCATCTTAATTCTTTCAGGTGATCCAACACTCACAGTTCCAATTGTACTTATCATTAATATTAATCTGTGTATTAACTAAAAAGGTATACTGAAGGCAGTTTCCTAGAAACCTTGCGGACTTTTCCCAATTCTAGCAGGCCAGGGACATAAGCTCACAAAAAAATGGAAATGCAAAATGCATCCAAAAAATGCATTGCTAATAAGACAGGATAGGGTCAACATGAAGTCCTTAAATATATACCTGCAGCATCTCTTGTACGTAACTTTGTTTTCAAGTACTTGTCATCTTCACTGAGCTCTCCGCAGTGCAGAGCAGCTAGCTACTACACCCTATAGGTACAAGCACTGTGATAACCCTTGCATAAACCGATACAGCTACATTTCAGAAACACAATTTTCATTGACTGGGAATCAAATCCAAACCAACAATTTGTATCTTAATAAGAAATTTCTGGCTATCAATTTTGCTCAATTTTCTCTGTCAGTTACATGTATAACCCTCAGGTTGGAGATTTGAGGATAATGGTATTTTAAAAAGGCTGAAAAATCTTTGGTTTTGCTGGTACTAGCATTGACAAATTCTCAACAAACCACTATATTCATTTACCTAGTGAAGACTGCCTTTGGAACTAGCTGGGAAAGGTGCTCAAAACCGTCATGGACGTTTTTTCTCTATGGAAATAAGTTTACATATATGCTCACAAATTATGGGACCAATTTACAAAATATTTTGTGCATATACACACACAAAAAATATCTGTAAAGTGAAATTACGTTTCCAAAGCATATCAGCTGTGTGAGTGCCTATCAAGATTCAAGAATATCAGGTTAAAAGGCACCAAGCTACTTTGATTCTATCCAGTATATTAACAAAGACCTATCATTGCATCTGTTTACAACCTCTTCATGAAACTGTGGATCACAAAACAAGAATTACAGAAAGAAGTACCATCACATATTATGCTTCATCAAGACTTGACTTTTGGTCACTGCAATTGGGGTATATTAGGTTAGCAAGTGAATACATGAAAGCTGTGCATTTAATGCATTACTTCCTGGCCAGGGAATCAAAGAGATTAACCTGTAAAGATAAGAGAACCTGCTTGGATAAGGTTTGCATGTTATCAGCTCTTATAGCATCATTAGCATCTTCTTATCAAGTGTTTGAAGCAGTCTTGGATATACAAATAAAAAGGAGCCCTGAGCAAAATGTTTACCCTTCAACTACAGTAGTTTAAAACACCTGCTAAAGGTATTAAGATCAGTAGAGGAAAAATCACTCCTTTTAAATATTGTCTTTATTGCTTTCTGTCTTCTCTCCATGGTCACCTGAACTTCTACACTTGCAAGAAGTGCCAACATATTTGGACTTCTGATTCTCAGACACCTATCCTTGCTTATGCACCCTTGTACATCATCCTCTTTGAGGAGCACATCTCTTCCTGCTGTGGACACTAAAATTGCTATAAGCATCACCATTTCTCTGGTGACTCTAAAATCCTTCATCACAGCCAGGTCAGATTGGAGATTTTATGCCTTCATCAGCAAACCAGAATCCCACTAAATAAGACATGTAAAATCCACCTACTCATGTGGACAGAGGATGAAAATATAGAGTAGGAGAACCTCCTTCTTCAAAAAATCAGAAGAGAAACATATTACAATCAAATCTTATCTAGAAAGATGGGGAATAGGTCTGTAGCTTTGAATGTTCAGCCCTTTCAGTTGTGAAGGGCAGGAGAAGGATAATAAACTTGATGCTGTTAGAAAGTTATGCAGACTCTGTGTGATGCCACATTCATACAGGAAGAATGACCTGCACTGAGCACACTATTGTCAGATAGCTGAGGGATGAACTACCTACCATCGTCAGATTATTTGCTTTGTTTTCCTAAATGTCACTTTCCAAAATTAATGAATTGAAAGCATTAATTAATTAATGTTTCTGATATACTAAATATCTTCAACCTTAATTCACTTGATAACGTGGGAATGATCTCTTCCTGTGCCAGCTTTTAAGGAAAGATGGATGAAATTACCATCTCATCCATAAAGCCAAGATAAAATGGAGCACTGTGGCCATCTTGATCACAATGCCACGAAGAAAATACCACTGTTGATTTGTTCAAAACCTCTGAAACATTTATCAAAATATGATCACATTCAGTGAGAGAATACATGCATACAAGTTACTAAATAGCAGCAGTTGGAAAGACAAACACATGCAATCAGGTAGTGGTCATCATCTTTTTTAAGAGATACTGTCAATAGTCTTGTTGACTGACGTGCCTTTCACAGGCCCCCACAATATGATAGGAATATTTCTGCTCTTCTACTTTCTGTACCACTATCATATTAGGAGACTATTTCCTTTTTTCTGTTCTGGCCCATAAATACTCCACATGGTAAGGGGGTTACTAATTCAGCCCAGCCTCCTGAGGAGCCAAGTTAAGTCTGTTTATACTAAGAGAATGCCTTGGTAAGCTTCAGGCCCCCAAAAAGCATATAGAAAGCTAGCATCTTTAGCATCTTTACAATGATTTACTGAAAGCAGCAGCTCGTTTTAATAAAACCATCCCAAAACATAAAATTGATTGAACCAACTGCTGTGCAGGGCATACACAACAGCTGATCAAAATCATTCAAGATTTTTATTCCTAGAATATCTCCAGAGCTTGTAGAGTTTTTCCTACTTTATTATTTCAGTTCTGATACACAACTCACTTAGGCAAGCAGAAAAACTAAGGCTGACTGATATTCTGATATTTTTAACCAAAAAATTTGGATAAACTCAAAATTTGGATAAACTCACTCTCCTGTGTGAAAAACCAAAATTAAAACCAAATATACTTGATAATCACCAGCAGTTTTCTTCATGTAAAGACTATTATCTTCCCAATTATCCCTCTTCAAGTGATATAACATCTTGATTAATTGTATCCCAAAGAAGTCCACAACACCCTATACAGATTACTCCAAAGGACACATTTCTTCAGTTTCAAAATGTTTTAAAGGATAGATTTATAATAGCACTATAACACACATGCATATAAACACACACACACACACACACATATATATAATTGTGATTTAAAAAGGCAGTAAAAGATGAAAACTTTTTCCACACTCCAAAGATATCATTGCTAACTTTACTTTCCTTGCACAAAATATCACCAGAAGAGTTTATCTATTTTGTTGAGCATAACAAAATGTTCACCTTTTCACAGTGTGCTACACAAAGCTTTGCCTGCCTTTTATATAGTAAAGTAATTTTATGGTATTGTGTCACAATGAAGGACACAGATAAGCCAACTGTTTAGATTCCTCTCCTTTATGTTGTGGCTTTGATCACTAACAATGCTGCATGAACAGCCAACAGAAGGCTGACATTTCATAAAATATGCAGTGATAAAAACTAATACTGTAGCATCTGGGAGCGATATATAAAATGCAGAAATACACCTAATAACTGTGATCTTAAATTACAAGTTACTAAAAGCTAAATAAGCAGCATACCTAAAAGAAAGATTAAGACAGGATTTTTGTGCTTCTGCTCCTAAAAACAAATTTTAAAAAAATTAATCCAAGATATGCCATCCATTATTCTTAACAATTCCTCTGGTTCCCTTGTATCTTAAAAGCAGCCTTGTAGAAGAGTGCTTTTTTTGCTGTATCATTAGGTATCAGCAGAAGCCAAACACATTATAAGCTGCCTTCGTGCTATATTAATGCTCTAACGCTTTGTGAAGTCCCCTTTATTGTCTTTTTAAAAATATCAATCCCACAAAATACACATAAAACCTGATGACTGATTCTTCACTGTTATGTAAAAAGCTGAAGCTCTGTGATGACAAAAATAAGTAAAAATCCTTCCAATAAGCTGCATAAATTAAGTAAATCACAGAGTAGAAATGACATTATTTTAATTTATTTACCTTAAGAACATTAAGAACCTAGAAGACAGGCCACATAAAATGGAGGATTACATCCTAGAAAGCAGTGAATCCCTAAAGAACTTACAAGTCATTGTAAATAACCAACTGCTTTTTTTTGCTCTTACTATGTTGCTATAGCTAAGAAGCTAAAAACAATCCCTGGGTGCATTACAGGGAAATATATGGTAGTACTAAGGACTTGAAATTATCTGCACATATGGCATCACTGGAATGCTATAACCAGGCCTGGTATCTTTAATTCAAAAGGAAGTTGAAATTAAAAAGGCCAAAAAAGGAGCTACAAGAATTACAGTCAGGAAATCCTTCTTTTTATTATGTGTGTGAGACAGATAAAAGATCAGTATACTTAGTTTATTTATAATAAGATTAGAAGTGACGATTGAGATCTACAGCTTAGTACATGAGGAGAAGGTGTAATAGCCAATAACTATCTAATCAAGCATAGAAAAGGATAGTAAGACAGAATAACTGAAAAACATCAAACAAATTTTGTCTAGAAAATCCACATCTTAATTATTACATCAGGTTAGGCAACGACATAATTTTTTTTTGCATATTAAATATCAAGGTAAAGGTGAAGTAATGATTTGTATTTTTTTAATGATTAATTTTTTACTGTGATTTATACCAAAGATCGAATGGCTAAACATCAAAATTATCTCTCCTGCAGGGAAACCAGTTGAATATTAAAGAAATTGCAATACTCAATTAACTTTAAAGTTTTATACAACATCTCTGTTCTAATTTATGATTCCATGGGTCATGCTTTAATGCAATTACTCAACATAAAAATTACTTTATCTAAAGTAACATAAAAATAATTTTAGGAAAGGGTGCAAGAATATTATCCATCTTTATAAGAATACACCATCAGTAAGAGTGACTTATGTGGTGCAACAGGTTAAGCAGTTACTGGTCATCCACAGGTGTATGTAACATTAATATGAAGCTGAAACAACTGCTCCAAATAATTAGAATATAATGGTGCAACATTTGCTTATAGCACTATAAAATGGGTAGGACTTCCTCAGCATAGTTATGAGATCTAGTAAAATACAAGGTCTAAAGAACTAACTGTACCAAGGAGCACATAATGAATTAAGCTTTTTAGTATTAGGCTCTCATTATTAGCAGGGGAAAAGCAATCCTGTATCAGATGAAAAAAGAATGCAAGAGAAAATTCACATTTGGTGCCTAAAGAACTGTGAAGCATATTTTTGGTCTGAAAACATACTGAAATTACAGTTTAAGTATGTGGGAGGCAATTGTCCTTGTGGCTATAATTAGTGTCCAAATTTAGGGACTACAGCGCTTAATGCATACCCACCCGCCTGTTATTCTTACCATGTTTTTTTATGTCACTTAATGGAGATGAATAGTCTTTTCCCACCTCATATTTACATCAAGGCTATTTAATTTCTTTAGGCTGCTATAATAGGTTAAACGGCAGTCTCAACATCACTCTTCATCTCCCACTGGACAACGAATGGCATTATGAGACTGAGAATAGATGAAGGCATATTTACATTCATAATGTTCTTGACTATAAAATTTATGTAAATTATGATTTTATATTTGCAAATACTATAATTTTCAGTTTCAATGAATACTTTACTACTCTTTCATCATTAACTTTCTATGTACATTACATGGAGAGAAAAACTAATGAAAATAAAGAAACTAAGTGCTGTGATCAAAGAGGTACAGGTCTGCTGTAAAAGTTAAAAAATGCTTTGTTTCTTGACTAATCTTACCCCTATACAGACAGGGGGCTGGACTACACCTCACTGCTCATTCGACGTGTGTAAAACCTATAGATTTTAAGCAGGTAACAACAAAACTAGATTTTGCATTGATGGCTTAACCTCACCAAAACCTAACAACAGTATTGCTGAGGAAAATTAATTTTTTTCCCCATCTGTATAAATAGCATTTTTTCTATTCATTGACAAAACACCATGGAAACACTAAGTTAATTACAGGACTGCATGTCAGGTTTGGGAACATGTTTACAGATGTTGCACAAGAATAAAAAACTCCAAAATATCAAATTTCATTAACTAAGCTATTGCTCCACCAAATGGATAGAATGATTTTTAAATATCCTTAGAGTGGAAAAAGAACTTTTCAGTTAAGAAGAACATTAATCTCTCATACCTCTTGTGAGACATACATACACACAAATACCATGTATTTCTACCCACACACTATCGTGATTTTTCTGTGATGGCCAGCTAACAATTTCCTTTAATTTTATAACATGCAACTCTGACTCAAAAAAATCTATGCTTCCAGAATGAAAAGCTGGCAAATCAAATTGGTCCAAATATTCTGACATATTTTTAAATGAGGAACTTTCTTTTGTGTGTTTTGGTAAGAGCTTAGTGTGACATTTTCAGACTGCACATGCAAACATATGTAATGAAACAGCTCCCAAACTACCACAGTCTCAGATACATATGTTATTTTTAAGGAGGTGATTCGTTGATACCTGAGAAGCACTATGAGAATGAAAAAAATGACACATCTTAAGGAAGTAAAATTGGGCACTTAAGACAAGTCGGCTTGGTTCTGTGTGTAATGAAATTGCTGATTATATATGTTGTTTTTCAAGTTACTCAACATGCAATCATTAGAAGACTCAACTTGAAATGCATGTCCTGTGTTTATATTCAAAGAGATCTGTTTTAAGGAACAGTGAATCTTCTGGTCTCTCTTAACTTTGTGCCTTGTAATAAAAATGAATCTAAAAGGACTTCAAGATTCTGTTCCAGTTTGACAAGTTGAGGAAGTACGGACTCAGACAATGGCCCAAACCATCAGTCTCTTCCATTACATATCACTTCCCTTTTCCTAATTATTTTGAACCAATTTATTTTTCTGTGTAAAATACTACATTTCCCAAGCTTCTGCTCAATGCCTTGCAATACGGAAGTCAGTATTACTGCTACACCAGACCAAATTACGGCTACTGAACAAGAAGCTCTTCCTCTTAGCACCCTAAAAATACTGCGGAAAGGGAAAGTTATTTTCTGAGACTTTTAACTGCAAAACCATGAGGGATGTTAGGAAGACCTTCCCAAACTCAGAGCTTGTTTGTACAGGAAACAGGGAAAACAATCTGATACCACTCCCCCTAGTACTTGCCACAGAGAAAACATTGAAACCTCCATATTAATTACAAAACTTAAAATAGTCACAAGAAACAAGACACTGGAAGCTATTTTCATACTGGCAAAGTCTTACATGCAGCTTTTACTACAATTCTTCAAGAAGCTTGCATATGAAATCTTCTGTGTTTCAAGTTCCTGCATTGCCAACTAATGATATATTCAAGAAAGGAATTACATCTGAAAAGTAGTGTCAGGAAAACTTAAAAACTTGCATAGCCAAATTTTCTTTTCAAATAATCTAGAAGCATAAGGCATAAGATCTCTCTGTAAAGTAAAAATGTCATGAATGAGGAGCTTTCTTTTTTACATTAAATAAGTCATCCTTTTAATGATATTTATTACAGTATCTTTTAGAATAAGAAAAATGGTTTGTATGGAAATATTTTAATATTTTAATATATATTTGCTAAAAATTAAACATTAAAGTAAAACAAAACCATGATTGTTTCCCCCTGAAATGCTACAAAACCAGGTTTTGTGCAGGTTTCATAACTATTCTTTTATTTCATAATTATATTTTCATGCACCGAAGATTCCATTCAACATTTACATTTCATTCATAAAAGTGCATTTAATAAGTGAAATGAATCTAGATATACAATTAGTCAGTCACTATTCCTCTAGCTGGTCGCTATTCACCTAGAGCAGTTTCACACTCTAAAATATTCTTAACTGGAGCACTAAATCATGATTAGACATAACTAGATACTGATTCACAACTTAAACACTTTACCATTTCCTTTGCTTTTGTCAAAACTTACTTCTTACGCAGCAAATGTTTTTAAAATTTTGATGCCAAAATCCAGCTGAAGGTATTGGATGACTTTTCTGCTATAAAAATCAAACCAAACCAGAGATCTCCAACCCCAAAACATTCCACTAAATTTTTATTCTTTTCAAGTAGCTATATTCATACTGAGAAAACTCAGTAACAGCCTGTCAGTTCAGGAAAGTACTCGGTTACTTCCTGTAAGTTAAATACTTTCCAAAGTCTGAATCTAAAAGACCAAAAAGAAACTAAGTGCAATCTGTGCTTTCAAGAGCAATGTGTAATTAAGGTCTTTCAACCATTTACTCAGGAAGAACTAGTGTTGCTTCTGGATTTTAAATTAATTAAAATCACTTTCCTGTCAGATGGTATGACTGTCTCCAAGCAAGACTGTCTTGATCTACTTTTTGTTGGTACATTGTATGGGAAGAATACATTCACTTAAAAAGAAGAGCATTTTCTTTCTTTTCTATCCCTTACTCCCCTCTGCCAAATAACAGAGAGAATAATCATTTTTTTTTCCTCAGACCCAGCTTGGATCCCACTATAAAGTACACTTCTGGATTTTAAAATAATGTAGATTAATATGCCAAAACAAGTTTAGAACATTTATAACATAGAGAAATTTTTGAACCTGATCTACAACTCCCTTGTAAAATATGATAAATACTGCAAGTTTCAAGATCCAGGTAACCATTTTGTTAAAACAACATTCAACCACTTTTTGTAAATCTAGTTGAACCATTTACACCAGAATCAACTCTTATGACATTAATGCTTATGAGAAAATATCTCAGAGGATCAGACACATAATATGGACAAAACTACTGCAAAAGTTGGTGGCACAATTTTAATTCTTTAAAAATTACAAATCTGTAGAAATTATGTTGCAAAGAAAGTGCTTAATAGGAAGTTCTGTAATGTACATCACACAATGAACGCTTGAACAAAACCACATGAAGCTGCTCAGAAGTTCTGAGTTCCACATTAATTTATTCAAATATAACAAGGTGCTGATAATATACAATAACTTCTGCCCACCATGGCTTCTATCACCTTAAAGACATGCATAAAGTTCTATATTTACTGTATGTGTTTATTGAATAAATAGCACTAAGCAATGTGTGGAGGGTCTTAAATTACTAGGCAGTTGGTCATCACTGTCACTTTAATTTGGCTTTATTCATCTGCTTTCTATCAAATTACAAATGCTGGCCAGTCACAACAACTGAGAAATGCTGCTGCTTGCATTGCTGATCAGTCCCTAGTACAGGACTCCAACTGCACATGGCTGGCATCTACACTGGTACCTGTCAATATCATTCAGTACATGTTTTGACATTTAAATCCATATAACTTAAGAGCAAAACCCACTAAAATTCTGTGAACTTCCTTTAGCATTTGTCCTGGAAGCAAAGTGGTCTATAAGTCCCAGAGAATTTCTTCAGGAGGAGCAGAGGGAAAGTAAAGAGAGCCAAGGATAGCCATGAAATAGCATCTCTTCCCTTTAAGGGAAATTAGAGCAAGTATTTTTGAATTTTTTTTTTTTTTTTGTCCTTAAAACTTTACTGGAACATTATCTTAGCTCTAAACACATCGGAGACAACTGTCCATGATTGTCACTTCTATGGTAGGAGGATCACTTCAAATACACCAAAACATCATTACAATCTTGTTTTTTTCTAGCACGTTGGTTAACAAATCTTGGTTTACGCACCACTGGCAACTCAACTGTTTCTTCCCTCCATTGTTTTCTTCATGCAGATATTCTTAAGGCTGCCTCTTTTAGTCCTTTAAGAACAATTTTAACAAATCCTTTTTAACAAATCCTGATTAGGATTTATGATCATATAAGGGAGCACTTACTTATCTCTTGCTGAAAACAAAACCAAATCAAACCAAACCACAAATTACAGTCTTTTGATCAGGTTCAATCAATACAACTTGTAACCACTGCAATGTCTCTGCAAAAGTTTGAAAGTCAACAAAATGCAGAGGAAACACTATATAATGTAACTATGTAAGAGACATTCATAATACTAATCAGGTATAATAAAGGCAAGAAGCTGCTCTCCTCAAGTAGAATCACAGACTGGTTTGGGTTGTAAAGAACCTCTAAAGAACACCTAGTTCAGCCTCTTGTCATGGGCATCTATTAGATTAGGTTGCTTGAAGTTCTATCCAACCTGGCCCTGAACACTTCCAAGGACAGGGCATCTGCCTTTCTCTGGGCAACCCATTTCTATGTCGCAGCATCCTAATTGTAAAGAATTTCTTGCTCAGATTTCATCTAAATGTACCATCCTTTACTTTTAGAGGCCTAAATCCCTAGAGGCCCTGGTATAAAGTCTCTCTGCATTTTTGTTAGAAAGCCCACTTTAAAGTATTGCAAGGCAGCAGTTAGTTCTTCCTTTGCACTGGCAAGGGTGGTTTCATGGTTAAAATGAAGATGCACTACAAAGCAAGCACCAAGTACAATGAAAAAGCTCTGCCAGAGTCAGCTGGGCTCTGACCATGGCCAGCTCAGGCTTCAGAGTCATGCTGCCCCAAAGGGAGGCTCAGGAGGGAAATGGGGCAACATGCCAGGGGCAGGGGCAAAGGCAAGGGAGATGCAGTGCACAAAGACCACTGCCAGAGGAAACTTGAACAAGGATGTGAAGCAGTACCAAATTTGTCAGCCACATAAAGTAGGTAATCTAACATGGTACAAAGAGGACAAACAAGAAGGATGTCTGAAGAGAATGGGCTAATAACACACAGTACCACTAGTCCTCACCAAGAGAATCAGTAAGCTATTGAAAATAAAGCTATGGTAATTACTAGTCCTGACTTGATACTCTGTACCCTCAAGGGGAACTGATATAACCTGATTTTAGTGCTTTGTAAAACAACTCTTGATCCTGGACCTGTTCTTCCACCGTTTGAAACTGCACGTCCTGCAAGTTTTGCTACATCTGAGAAAAAAAGTCCTTATCTTATGCATATCTTTCTTGAGCCCTTCTCTGCAATTCAGCCATAAACTAAACACAAGGGAATGGACCACCAGCTCTGTAGGAACGGCAGCAACAGAAAACTGCAATGAGTTGGGTTGTTTGAATTGGTGTTGGATTTTTAAAATACTTGTATGTTCTGCTCATGCAGATGTGTGATGACCTCTACAAGCTGCGTTAACAGCATAACACATGAGTAATTCACTTGCTCCACAAAACACAGATTATTGTACTATTTAAGAAAATATGCCATATGTAATACAGTTGAAAATCACCAGTGCTTTTTAGACTGATACATAAGTTTACTTAAATTTAAATTAACTGACAAATTATAACGTTATCTATTCTAGAGCCTGTAAGACAACATATAAAATCAATTAAAGATTTCTTCTTAGAAAGCACTGTATTTCAAATTACAAACAAATTATAAATTCCTTAAGTATTTAATTACCTGAGATATTTCATCTGAAAAAAAAACCCAACATGCAGTTTTCTTGATGCTTCATAAACAAGTTTGCAAAACAAAGACTTTAGAACCAGGCTGCAAGCCAACAATTATCAACTATTATATGGGATTTAACTACTCCCTAAGTCAAAGGAACTATGTTTAAAGCCATATAGTATTTCAGTTTCTTTATAAATCACTTCAATAGTGAAACTTGTTTGACCAGTTTCAGTATTATGTCAACATAAAAATATCTGAAACACAAGAAACCAAGAAGTATTAAGTGAAACCAATCTCAGAGAACACTGGAAAAAATTTCAAGCAGTGGGAACTACAGGAAAAAAGTAACTAGCATTTAAAAATATTTTGTCTTCAGAAAAATTATCTGTCTTAAATAAAGGTTTGACAAATTGGAAATTATAAGTAAAGCACACTAAATGAGCATTATCACTTTCCCACCAAAGAATTCTTAACACAATTTAATTTGTAGTCAGAACAATCTACAGTATACCAGTCCTGAGACAAATGTGCCAAGCTTACTATGAAGCAAACACATAGATATAGAATTTTTATAAGATTATACACATCTGAAATACTAGGGTTCCTCAAATATGTCAATTGCATTGTTCTTTTCTAAATTAGCAATATGCATTGCTTTCTTTAATGAAACTTCTAATTTTCTTGTTTTCTGATGAAGAGCTGTAATAGGGAAAACAGCCACGGACAGAAGAGATTCACTGTTTGGTAAATGGAGGATGGGGGAAGAAAAAAAAAAGCATTTTAGCAGTCTATTTTACTCACAAAAAAAAATTCATTTTTCTTTCTTCCCTTCTCGTTTTCCCTCATTAGCCAACAAGAAGTACCAGATTTACTTACTGCATAGCTAAGAAAATTAAGAGATAAAATGGAAGGTAAGAGCAGCAGCCACAGCTTCAAGTTGCATCTCAAAGGTCAAGACTTGCCTGTAGTCTGGTCTACCACTGAATAAGCACAATACCTCTTTCCAGGTAATTTGCCAAACATGGCAGATTACATGGAAAACTCTGCTGCCTGAATCCTTCCTTCTTCACTAGCTTGAATGCTGCCTCCAACATTTGGAGTGAGAGACTCCAGAGGGAAGCTCACACTACTGAACTTGGCTCACCTTGAAGGCACTAGGAGGGAGAAGTCGAGTTTGTCAAAAACTTAAAGATCTCCCAGGTTTGTTCATGAGTATATAAAGCTTGTCTTACATTACATGTAAATGAGTAAACCAAAATATTCAAAAGCTTCTAAGGCAATTTTCAAGAACAATTTTAACTAGTTTTTGAAAGACACGTATTCTCTAGTAATAGGATAGACAGCTATTTTAATTAGTTTTTCCTAAGCAACAAAATAAAAAGACATTCCTAGAATTATGTAGATCAGTAAAATGAGTTCATTGTAATTACATACTATAGTGTTATCCTGTAATTTTTTAATTTCACAAAGTTGGATGCAATGGAAAATGATCTGGATATAACCTATCAGAAGCACTCTAAACACTTGGAAATGGTGAAATCATCCCTCATGCACATAGAAAAAGACTAAGCCACTGAAAGCACCAGTCTTTACTTCTCGACTCTATTTGAAGGCTCCAAAATCCAGGCACACATCCAGAAGAACTTTCTGCCCCACGTCTGGTCAGTAAAGAAATTGAGGTTAACCTTTAATTTTTAATGTCACCTGCAGCCAGTGACTGCTTTTTCTAATGCAAGTGACAGATAAACAGCAAAACACTCCCAAGATGATACACAAAGCACCACATACCATAAGTGCATTTTTATTTTTATACCAACTCAATTTCTCAAATGGATAACCAATGTTCCTACTAATTTACATTAAGAATTGAGTGAGGCATGAAAATTGTTCTGATGCATAGGCTCTATTTCTTTAATGCACTGCGTAGTGTTCTGTACTTTATTGCAACACTGGAAAAAGCTAACTACACTTAAAAGGTACAGAAACTACATATACAAGCTCATATACGTCTTAAAAAATCACTTCAGAAAGGAGTTTTTAAATATCCAGAGAATAAGAAGGGAAAATAACTAATTAAAGGCACTGATGGAAGTCACTAAAAAAAAAAAGTACCTGTTAAAATGAGTTTACTGACCTTTAACTACTTGAACTAGTGTTTCTTTAGACCAATACCAGAACTTAAAATCCACATTGCTAGGATTTCCAGTTTATAATTCCTTTACACAATTCAATACTATCACCTTAGCATTTGCAAGGTAATTCCAAACTAAACAGAGGGAATATGGCAAATTGAGGTAATATAGTCTAGCTATTTAAGGCCAAATTGGCAAGTCTTTAACAGTAAACACTGTATCATTACTAAACACTGCCATGTTGTTAATGTTAAGGAGAGGTTTAAATTAGAGAGTGAATTGCCCCTTCAGGTCGGGACTTGGGGCACATTATGGGAAAAAGCAAAGAAAAGCTCCCACTGACACGGTCTATGTTTCACCAGTTTTGTGGGAAGCAGACTGCAATACAGTTATCCCTCAATTTTAAAACCAAATACCACAGTCACTATTTTCACTTGTCTTTTAAAATTTAATGCAGCAAACTGGGGAGAAAAGAACCTATGTTTGTAAAGCAAGATTTCTTTTGATACAGAAATAGTATGAAAATAATTTTTGGACAATTGCAGCAGACACATCACAAATATTTTTATAAATGTTAAATGTGTAACTATGACATTAATGAAAATGAAGCAAGCTCAGTTAGTTTTTTTAAAAAAATACAAAAAAATTAACTCACGTAGTGGCAGGTGCTCAAACATAAAGGAGACACTTGTCTTCAGAAGGAAAGTCTCCGCACATTCAACAAGCAAATAGTGTCGGGATATTCGGGATATGCCCAGGAGCAATGAGGAAGCTGGAGTGGCACTCCTAGTACCAGACTTCTGGAATTGACCTACAGATGGAGAATAAATATACTTAATGAAAAATATCCTAGAAATAGTTTTAGTTTCTTATTTATCTAACAGGATTCAAGTTAAGGATTCAAGACGTAAGGCACCACATTTCTTCTGGAAATTTCAATATAACAAAAACAAAAGTGACTGAAATTAGCTTAAGTATTTTCAAGTCAAGTATTGTATTTCACATAATCATGTATCAGGACAGATAGAAACAACATGTAAAATAAGTCCATGTGGTTTTATTTATTTATTCCTATGATGACAATGATGGCAGACAGACAAACAACTCCAACAATTTGAGAATTATGGAGACTTATTCAGTACTCAACCTGAAATTTTTATCAACATGTGATATTTGGCTATTTCTCAGCATTACTTTCAATTTCTCCTCCTGTGAATGAACTTCTTAAAAGCATGTATCTCACAAATTTTTGTAATTTGGTATTTTAGATCTATTTTCTAGACAGTTGCTCAATCATTATTGATAAGACCATAAGAAATTGTATAGGGCTCAACAGAA
Source organism: Toxostoma redivivum (assembly GCA_013397375.1). Classification (NCBI taxonomy): domain Eukaryota; kingdom Metazoa; phylum Chordata; class Aves; order Passeriformes; family Mimidae; genus Toxostoma; species Toxostoma redivivum. The sequence continues at coordinate 264,280 of VXBI01011031.1, forward strand.
CACTACAGCTGGATGTACAGGTTACATACACAATAAAAATGTTGAAGATTATTGTTAAAAAAAAAATTAACAAACACAACCTCAGCAACTTATCAGCCATCTATCTTTTATTAACTCTCCTTTAACTGTTGAAATCACAAAGAAATCACAAAAAAAATTTCAAACAAACCCTCTTCAAAATATATTTATGCAGAATTTTTCAGCTACTGTGTGATGATTAAAGTCTATTCACAACAGGATAAAATGATATTTTAAAATAATTCTTCCTGTTACAAATATGCAAAGCTAATAGTGTTGAATTGGAAACACCATCTTCACTTTTTGAAAAGGTGGTTCTTTACTGTTTCTATAGTGTTTTCACCAGAAAATGTACAAACACCTAGACACATTTTTTTTAAAATCCTAAATGACACTGATTTTGCAGGTAAATACCCAAATAGCTCCTGAAATCCAACCAGTGTTGTGGTTGATCTGACACTGTAATATTACAGTGTTGTAATATTTAGAAATATACCACAAAAAGCATACCCACTTGTAAAAAAATATAAAAACTGGGATTTCCTTTTTAAGATATTAAATTAAAGGTAATTGTCTACACTTGAGTATATAAAACAGTTCCAACTGAATAGTGGGTTTAGGGGTTTTTTTGTAATTTGGATTAGCATTCTAATTACAACATAGTAGCATATAAATGTATTTTTATTCTAGAGCATACTTTGAGTTATTAAGCCTGGCATTAAATTTTGTAACAAGATGTAATGTATCTAATTCAAGAGGGCTTACAGCATTCCTGTATTACTTATTAATATGTTAAGTGAATGTTTGGACAATTGATTTCAACTAGGTTTTGTGACTAAAACATGTGACAAAATACAGTTTTCAATTTACATAGTCCATTTGTCATAACTACTGTTCTTCCTAATTTCTATAGGTGTTAACAAATTAAAGAAAAAAAGCCACACTGACTAAATAATGAACATTTAACCATTTCAGAATTTAAAAGAAATCATCAGCATTAGCAAATCCATTTAGCCACTAGCAAAGCATCCTTTGCTGTTCTGCATTCCCATTACCTTCCTTTGCTTTTTATACCCTCCTTCCTGCATTTCCACCCAATCTCTGTATGTGTATATTTGCACAGGACTTACTACAGTGAGACCACAGTCTTGTACTGAAGCAACAATGAACAATAACAAATTCATTGCTCAAGTATCACAAGCCAACTCAGTCACAGGTGGATCTAATATATTTAAGACACTAATCCTGTAAAATCTTACTGAAACAACAGAAACATCCCCAGCCAACGGCTTAAATAACGTTCATGTAGCAAAAATAAATACAAAATATTATTCTGTGTAAGTTCCGAAAACATAGGTGATGACAATGTGTTTCACACCAGTTCAGCACAAAGATTTTTGTGTGATTCATACAGTTTTGACAGTTTTTTCAACAAGCTGGACTGCAAAATGGTCTCCATGCCTGCACTAATGCTTTCTGAGTTAAAAACAAGTGGGATAGACTAGGGAGAATGGGAAAAGTAAGAAAAAGTAACTTTACTACATGAGCTAATCTATTAGTAAGCACTAACAGAATCTGCCTGTATTTTAGCAAAAGTGATGCCATCCTCATGGAGACAGCTCACTTTGAAGGATACCTACTAGACATTTCTGGAACCTACATGAGGACTGCATAAATCAATACCATGGCAAATGCAGATCATCTGTCAGACGTCTTGAACATCATTTACAGAAAGCAGTCTTCAATATATGAATAAAGGTATTTCCTTACTTGCACAAATGCCTCTATTCCCACACACAATGGAGGAAAGCAGGAGCTCAGTATCATATGCTAGTAGAAGGTTCCTAATAACTAGAATTACTCCAGTGTTTAAAGGAGTAGGTATCAGGAAGAAAATTCAGGTAATCTGATAAACCTATAAATGGAAGTGTTTAGGGAAGTACTTTTTCAAGGTAACAAAGCAGGTACAATAGCACATACCTTCCAAAGAAGTATTTGTGCTTCCCATGGTCCACTAGCCACAAAACTATGTTCTGCTTGGAAGACTGAGAACATGAGAACACTCCAATGCTTTGCCACTTGTTCTCAGTAAGCCTTACTTCACTCTCCTTTCAAAATACATTAAACTAAAGGCCAGGAGGAGAAGGGAATGGGAACAAAGAAAATAAACTAGTCTAATTTTATGATTGTCTGTTGTTCCTCCCCCAATACTGTTTCCATTTAAAAAATTACATAACTAAGAATACATGTAGTAAACAAAACAAATTACTTTGATATTTCACTATTTTAGTAAATACATTTGATTAATTTCTCATCAAGATTCAATGGTATTTCGAATATTTATGCTGAGGGATTCAAACCTGAATGCTTGTCCCACAGTCTCTCTAAGTAAGTAAATTTTAAATTAGACTTTAATTTCAAATAGCCATGTACTGCTTTTTTGACATCTGTCCATCATAATACAGAAGTAAAACCCGACATCAAGATGTAAATAAAGTATTTTAAGAAGAACAACTCCTTTTAAAACAGAATATGTGGCATGTTTAAAGTATGGAATTTGAAGAGAGTCCCACTTCTGTATTGCTTCTCAGGTATACATACCCACAAAAGAGCATTTTAAGATGCCAGAAGCCAAGCAAGATACTCACTTGTACAGGTCTATTAAATCTGTGAATGCAGGAGCTGCTGCATTTCACAGTCTATTATTTATATGACAGAATGAAGATCTGAAAACATGAAATATAGCCTTAAATTATTCACTTATTCTTTTCACAAAAGGAGAAACCGTCAATCTAACACTAAAAGACTTCAAGCATATTTCTAAAGGTTTCATGAAAATTGCCTTATTTATCAAAACTTTATTCCCTCCGTTTGTTCATTAAATACTGTAGCTTTGCATTAAGGTCAAGCAGTGTCAACCAATTACTGTTGTTGGAAAAGTCCTACTTCCTTAATACTCAAGGAAACCATGGTATATAGTAAATTATTTTAATAGGCAAACTGAACACTGTTTATCCAAAGTACATTTCAACCATAAAAATATATTTTAAGGGTTTCTATCAACAATCAATTATAGTACTATTTATTATCACAGCAGCATTAAGCATGATCCTTTGTCTGCTTAAATGCCAACCTTAAAAAATATACATCTATTTCAGCACATTCAGCAACATTCTGTTCTTAGCTTATAATAAAGGGAAGTAACAAAAATTAAGTGACCTTAAAGCAAACTGAAAGGTAAAATATAAAACATTGAATTTTAATGAGACAGTATCAATTGGTTTAAATATACTGGCTTCTGTTCTCATTCTCTGTTGGCAGGCAAGAGGGCTCAGCTTATATGACACACCTGAAAAAAAATCCACCCTGCTTTCATTGCTCCTAATTTTATAGTTTTCTTTTATGGCAAAATTCTCCATCTTGCAATATACAAGAGTAAGTGGTCACAAACAAATTTATTAAACACCAAGGAAAGGCCACTCAAAGGCCATCCTACCCAATACCAAAGTCACAGTCATTCAGGATAAAAGGATTTCCTTAATATGTTTTGATGTAACACCCCAGAATAAAGTCCTCCTTGTCCTATCTCAATCTTCTACCTGACCCATTTTAATGGCCTGCAGTTCAAAAGGCTACAATGACGATTTTACTATGTAATCACTTCTAATTTTCAGAGAAGCAAAATTTCCTTTTGGAACTGACCTGTTTCTTGCCATTCCACCTAGTATATAAGCTGTGACAAAGGAATACAATATTCTGATGGTAACCTTTGAAATCTTACTGCTATGAGCCTAACTGTGCCCTTCTGAAGTTACAAAACATGCAAAAGCAAAGAAGATTTCTTCTACACATCCTGTCAGCTTGTCTCAACGGAAAAAAGTTTTCATCCGTGTCCTGTATCAGTGATCAATGAGACCTACAGTGATACAAGACCCACATGCCATTGCTACAAACAAGGAGAAGAATTAAAGTAACGAAGGAATGGAAAAAAAAAAAACAACCTGAAAAGTCATGCTGAAAATTATGGAGAAAGACATAAGAGAGTAGGATCTGTTGTCTCGTTATTTCTAAAAGATCAGAATAGAGGAAATCAAAAGAAGTAGAAAAGAAAAAAATCAATCAACCAAACAAGTTGAACAAGTTCTCTCCAGTCTCTCCTCAGGGGGCCTAAGTCCCACCTTCAAGTTACAGTCTACCAGTGAAATCTGAAAAGATTCTAGAACCCAGTATTGCACAAACAAATTTCAAGAAGAAGAAAGAATCCAAGTAAGTATTTTTAAAATCAGCAGATAAGAGAATGTTGGTAGAAACTAGCAGTACCTCAAACGAAAGATTTCCAAATGCTTTTGAAAAAGGGAAGATATGGTCAAAAATCAATAAAATCAAAAGTGCTACATTGAGAAAAGGCACATCATAGACATGAACACAAAATGGACCAGCAGTAAACCATTACACAGAGTATCAATGAATAGAGAAGAATACAGATCAAAAGAGTAAATTTTGTTGGATCTTTGATAAACACATCTCACTGAAATACACTAGCAAGCACACAAAGTGCATGTGGGTGTGTGCATGTTTGGCAGCACACGTGGCAGCACCTGCTCTGAACAACTGAAAATTACTTTTATCCATCTCTTTCAAAACTGTATACCGTTTTGGACATCATCATTCTTAGAAAGATGAAGGCAAACTATGGAAAGTCAGTGGGAGCAGGACTTCAAGGCATGCTGGTGTATGTCACTAACTGAAGCTTCTCAGGAAAGGTTTGATCAGTATACTTGATCCTGCTGCAGGACAGACTGAAAAGAATGGTAATCTGTCACTTTTCAGGCAATACAGTTCTTCAATGCCACTCCATCTACCATAGCCAACTACAGTAAGAAACTGAAGAAAAAGGAGAAGTGCCTCTGCACATCTTCAACAGTGTAAATTCTCTCTTGTTAATCTCTTACCTTCAGACTTCCATATTTAAACCTATCACTTCCATTACTAACAGACAGGTGGACAGGAGATTATTACTCTGAATAGTTGTTTTTAAATTTCTTTGTCATGAGCCAATATTAGATTGAGAATATCTGTGGGTAATTTTTCCTGTTTCATTATTCTTTGGCTAAAATTACATAGAGTTTCTTATAGAAGAAGCATCACTGATTATTTTTATTATTGCATTACATGTGTGTTCTTAAAAGGAGGATGAACAGCTTCATACATGAAAACCTAACACACAAATAGTAGAAAGAAATTATATCCTGAACTGCACAGCATGAAAACAAGTATTTTTAGAAGACCTCCTTTCTTTGTCTGGCTTCTTCAGCTACTTCATGGATAGCTCTTAATAATTCCTTAACTATTGTCCTGTAATAACAATCAAAAATTGTTTGAAAAATAGAAGTGTCATGCTAATCAAGAGGTCTTCTGTGAATGAGAGAACAATCTTCAGCTTTAAGAGACATGTCATTTGAGTATAATGGATCAGAAGGAATGGATCTTCTGTTTGGATGAAAGACAACAGAGAGAATAAACTCTTGCTTTTCTAGATCCATCAGCTCTACTGGATAACACTAGCCAGCAGTGGGAGATATGGAGGTGGGTTGTAAGATAAGGAACAGGCTAGAGGCAAGAGCTGTTATAATTATAGTGGAGAACACAGAATTTGTTAAAGGAAGTCTACTGTATAATTACATTCGAAAATTTAGCAAGATGCCCAGAGGCTGGCTTGCAGCTGTCAGGAACTGGTAATGCTGGAGTTCTGCACAGGAGAAAACCCCTACTGCACAGAAGCATACCTCCACCTCCTTGTAGTTGAATCGACTTTGATAAGGCAAAGGAATGACTTCAGCTAAAATTAGCAGGATTACACAACACAGGAGATTATACCCATTCTCAGTAAAAAGTTCTCAGAGATTGGGCATTATTTTAAAGGAAATTAAGTGATTTTGATACTACATTAAATATATTTTTTGAATGAGTGTCAATGACAGTACTTTTTAAAATTGCATTTTTAATAACAGTTAAATTCTGATGTTTTTTAATGATATTAATTCATAATCAAACTCACATCATCTCTTTGCATACAAAGTCATACTTTTCTCTTTGGCCTATCTGGCCCAATGAAATGAAAATGAGTGAAATGCAGACAAAATGCAAGAATAAAAAGAAATATGTATACTTGTTTCTTCCTTGGATTTAGAGCTGAAGAGATGTTGCTGCTGAGAAACAGGTAGTAAACTACAAACACACACTTTATCTGCAGATAAAGTGATCAAGTATGAAACATGATTAAGCCATTCTTGAAAAAAATAAAGTAGGATTGAACAATTAAAAAGGGCTCATTTTATATGACGTTATTGATTCTACTTTAAAAAGTATATTCTGCTAATTTAGATATGAGCAAATGAAGTGCTGTGCATGCTGGAAAACATCACCAATTGTATAACTGGTGTTTATGTTAAACACATCTGGATAAAAAATTGAGCAAGAATCATACTACAAAATATAGTTTTATATTTGACCTTATAAAATTATGTTGTCATATTAACACCACAAGAAAATAAAAAGCTCTGGAAGACAGAGCAGAGTCCACAAGCCTCACAGTAGAATCATTTCTAAATGCTGTAACAACTGCTTCTTTTATTTGAGATCTAGGCCTCTGTAAGAAATTTAAGTATATTTGTCTGCTTGGTATTATGGACTGTAAAGAGAGAAAACTGACGGTCATTTCAGCTTTATTAAACTTGCTACTATTTCCAAATTGAAGAAAGTGCATTCATCCTCTAATCATGTCTAAGTGTTGAATTCAGAAGTGCAGACAGCTCCTCAGCTTGTCCATATTTGCTCCGTTAGCCTAAAGATACCCTTGTTTGATGCCCCATTATTTAAATTGGCATAAATACTTCAGATGCCTTTGCTATAGGAAGGTAGAAATATCTTCTTGCTTACTTAGAAAAATGTTCTCAATATAAGACTGAACAAAAAGTTCCTTTCTGTGCATCAAGTTTGTCTTTTGCTCAGTGTAACAGGACTGCAGCAGGACTGGGATTTGCCACCTACATTTTGTTTAAGGACAGGAGAGGAAAACAACCCAAGAAACCAGTTATTTTTTATAAATGTTTCCCCTCTTTTTTTTTTCTCCCATTTTTCATTTTAAAAAGATGGACATCTGACAGATAATCATTTCAATAAAAGAGTGTTTCCTATTGAACATACAGTTTCAGTTTTGTTTGACTTTTACAGAAAATTGATCTTTACAATTTAACATATTCCTTTGCTTTAATTGTAAAATTAAAATACAGTTACTTGAAAAACTCGAGTCTTTGAAAGGCATATAAATTAAACCTAAGTACTGGGTTTTTTTAATGAGAAATTAAAACTCATTTTGAAAGAAATTTAAGGAGTATAACACTAATTTCACGCAGTGACCCACTTTTTATTTCAATTTTTTTTTCAAGGCAGTCTAATTATAAATATTCTGAGCCTTGGTCAATTCTGGTTGCACAGATATTGCAAATATAAAAGAAAAATGTCAGGCTTCATATTGATTTCTTCTACCTCAAGCGTAAGTTTCCTATGTTGACTTTTGTCATATTCATCTATATTACATTATATAATGCAGCTTTAAGGACTGCAATGATCCCTTCAGCAATGTACAGAGAAGGACTCATTCTTTCATCTAAAATATTACTGTAGAAAAACAAAAGTATTTTCATGCAACAGTTACCCTTATGTATCAACAATTCCACAGTAAAATGTAAGAAAACAAACTACATTACATTGCTGATTGTTGCATGTTCTTGTTGCTGCTCTGGACTAAAAAAAAGCCTTTAAACTTCTGCATATTGATTTTGAAATAAAAAGAACATTTTAAATGGAATTCTGTAGGTTTTAGTGTGTAAGCACAAAAATCTATAAATCTAGGGGGCACTTTTACCTTTTTTTAACAGAAAAAAAGCACCCAAACATAAAAATAAAACATAAGAATGAAAAGTCAGTGTGATCTTCTTTGCTGATGCATAATGCAAAATGAACACAGCTCAAACTTGCAGAAAATACACATTTTTCAAGATATTAACCTCTTCAGCACAAAGCTTTGTACAGATATAAAATTTTCCAACACAGTTGCAAAGTGCTAGTTCCCCAGTCTGGCTGTGCTTTCACAGGTAGCTCTACTTCTTCTGCAACATGAGGTTCCCATCATTGCAAGTGTGGTGTGAATTCCATACAGTTTTAACTCACAGGCATCTACAATGCTACACTTTCAATCAAAAGGCAGCTTGTTGCATCTGTGCTAAAACTTTTTGGCTCTTCTTCTATCTGTAAATACATGTAAGAGATTATCCTCTCCTTTAGGTTGTAACTGTTTCAAGAAAGACTATTGTCCAGTTTTATGTTTTAGCTAAAGAGATGTGATTTCTGTTACTCTTATCACTAGATGTATCCATAACATAACAGTAATTTGTGTTTTAAGCCCTTCTTATTTGCATTTACCTATGCATTTGTCCACTGAAACAGGCAGTTTTCAAAAAAGTTGCATAGTGTAACTTACTAGAATTTTAAGATGCATGACCATTTGTATGAGATTCAGGCTATCCATCCATACAGAGGCAGACTACTAACATAATGTTATTTAAAATGGGAATAAAATAGCCTACTCTTTCTAAACTTGCTTTCAAGTATTTTAAATAGTTTGTCTCCATTCTTTTACTTAAAACAGGAAATGTCAAAGAGCATATAAAACTTTCTAAATTAAGGAAAGAAAGACTAGAATGCACATTATATGTATGTGGTAATAGGCAGAGACAACTTCACTAGGCTGTGACATATGACATCTGGTAGACTATTATCATAATAAATGGGAAAAGTAGGTGAGATTCTGTCACCAGCAAGGTAAGAAGAAATGCATCTTCATCAGAATGACAAACATATCTGCCTTTAACAAACATAGGTCAAACCAAAATCAGGGTATCTATGAATTAAATATTTTGCTTTATTTAACCTCCTCTTTTTTTCTTTTAAAAATTTAATTGAACATCTACATTTATTAGAGATATGTATTTATGTAATTTAATTTCATTTTAGTGAGGATAAATTAAACTTACTAATAACCAGTGGCTAAAATCTCACAAGAAACAGCCTATTACTTTTTCACACTTTTGTGAATCATTTTATCTATGCCAAATGGAAATTTAATGATTGTTAAACTACAATGTAGATACACTTTATATCAATCTGCAACTCCTCTTGGTACAAGCATGCAGGTATCACATAGATTTTGAAATAGATTCATCTCTGCAGCTGACCAGCTGAATGGTAACACCACTAATCTAGGGATCATACTAGGTATTTGATAGTATGTGCAACCTACAAAAAAAATTGTAAGAGAAAGAAGAGGGAAATAGTGACCTTCTAAAAGTAGGTCATGTTCCCACAAACCATATTTCTTATGGTTCCTTTTTCTCCGTGCTTTATTCTTCAATTTCATGTGATCAGATGCAAATAAATGCAAAGAACCATCATAAAATTCTTATTCCATGGAGACTGAAAATTGTCATTGGGTGCTCTAAAAAAAACGCAGAATATTGCCTTTTTATTTGTGACTAAAAGCAAGATCTAATTTATACTTAGTTTTTTCAAAACTAGATATATGCCCACAAAGTAAAATTTGTCAGATTACAATTTTCTGCACGTAAAAAAGTAAGAGAGGTTTGAAAGTCACCAAGTGAACAATCAAGTCACAAAGCAATGATGGGATTTTGTAAACATCATGGATGGAAGAATCTGGAAAAGGAAATGAAAGACCTTTTTTTTTTTGTTCTTTTCACATGTTTTTGATAGGAAAAAGACTTGAAAAAGCAAACTCCCAAGAGGCACTGAAATATTAGAAGAGAGATGGTGGAAGAAAAGGCAGAATATTGCTACTGATCTCCTAGATATCCATTTCCTTGATACTGTGTTAGCTTTGGTATCTTTCCAACACCGTGTTGGAAAAGACAATCTGAATGATGGTATTTACTCTTCAACCACTCTCAAGAAATTAATGAGTGATTTGGTCATATATTTTCAGACTTCAGTACAAGCTGACAGCATTGAGATACCAAAGAGATTGATTTGGCAACTGTGTCTCTATCTCTTGTGTACTCTCACTTTGTAACTATTGTCTCTTGTAACACATAAATGAGGATGCTTGAAGTGTAAGGAAAGAAACCACAAACATTTTGCAGTTTCTGTACACTCTAATAAATGCATGACAGTTTAATGCTGATTTAAGGGTGTCTGACAGGAGATAGATCTCCCATTTTGGCCCAGTCACTGCCTTCCTCCAGAAGACAGGCTTCTGCTGTGAAGTAACTCGTGTGCAATCTCTTCTGTTCACTGACAAAGAACTTGGAAACACAAACCTGTCTAAACTTCTTCAAGCATAAAAGATGGAGCATGAAGAAAGATGGAGTAAGGCAGCCAATATGTCCAAAGGAAGATATGTTAGGGAAGTGGAGATTTCCTTCTACACCAGTTGAATGGCTAAACCATTTTGTGGGGTTGCAATTCTGTTCTCATAGCAATGTAATTTTTTAAAATCAAATACCAGAAGCATCTGGAATATAAAATAAGTGACTTCTGTCTTTTCTTCAATACAAATCCAAATGAATGCCTAGAGACTTGCACAGGAACGTAATGAAGGAGGATGGGGACATCTAACGCTGCATGAAGCTGGAGTGCGGATGATATCAGTGAGCTAGGGCTCAGATTCCACTGTCAATGGCAGACCGTGTACCCCATTTTCCCAAAAGCTGGGTAAGTCAGTCTGCTGAGAGAATGGCACTAGTACATTGGAAGTTCTACTTTGCTTTTTGTTGTGTAGTTTGGTTGTAAGAGGAAAAGTACATTATAAAGGGACTCAACACATTGCTTTACCTATTTACTGGACTGAGGCTAAGCGCTTACTGCTCTTCCACTCAGTAATGAAAGACAAAAAAAGCAAATAAACAAAATTCAGTAACACTTGGTAGTTGGCTTAGCACAATTTCAGTCCATAATTCTGTGGTTTTAAATTTTGTTCATGCCCAAAACTGAAATAAAAAGAGTATTGAAATAAGAAGAGTGACTGAACATTACCATCAACATACACAGCTGCCTAACTCCTCATAACTTCGTTAGAGACTCCTCATAACCAGTTAGGGACTATTTCACAAATCACAAGTCTTAACTGAACAACTGCATCAATTTGCTACCCTAATCTGACCATCTTTAGTAACAGAACTGGTATTCAAAACAGCAGCTATACTGAGCTCAAGAAGATTTTATAATAAAAACTGTAATTAAATATAGCAGACTTTAGAAAATTGAGAAATAAGAAAAGTCACAATCACTAACTGTTAGAGATACAAGAGAAACTAAAGTAAGATACAGAATTAAATTGATTTGATATGGTGTATGTCAACATATTTCATGCATTCTTTTTGATTTTACAACCCAAATACCAAAAAAGATATCTCAAACTAATACACAGAATTTATCTAGAATTATTAAAACACGACTATTTAATAAAAATATAATCCAATCATTTATTCTAGAAAGCATCAATTCAACCTCATCTACTTTTAGCAAAAAAAAACCCCATAAACAAACAAACAAAAAACCAAACAAAAAAAACCCAAGAGACCACATTTGCCTTGTTTGTTGATTCCTTGGTGTAAAGCTTACAACTGACAAAGTAAACTTGAAGAACCTGGAAATTCAATCACAGTAAACTTAATGACCAGTTAATATCCAAAAAAATAATAGATCTAGTGCAGATTTTACTCTGCAGCATCAAGTTGTTGACAATACATTTCTCAATAAAGAAAAATTGAATTATAGCCTTAGGGTGGTTTAATTTGGTACAAATTTTGAATAATGTTATATACATTTCCAAAGCAGATGCTAAGAGACTCTACAAGGACACTCAGCTCAATCAGAAGCCAGATTAAAGTTCCATCTGGAATGAAACAGCTCCACAGCTCTATTACAATTAGCAGAGTCACCAATGTCAGACTCAAAAGTTGGGCAATGTGAAAGTCTTTCTCTTCGAAATATAGCTATTAGTCCAGAAAAGAAACAAGTGCTTCACACATCTTTAAAATAGACCTTTTAAGCAGTCACAAACGTATATTTTTCTAGTCAGGATGAAAACTCTCATTCTTATTATTATGGTAATATGAATCACAAAGACTATCCAGACACAATGACTTTCTATCACCTCTCTCATTGCATGAATGTAGCATTAGAAGTCACAAATGTTCAAGTAGCTGCAATACTCAAAGCATCAGCAGGCTGAGAATAGCAAAGAGGCTATTTGCACAGAATAAAATTCAAGACTGATTTCAAATTGCCCTGATCTTTGCATTCCCAATTCCCTGAGTTCTTGTTAAGAAATAAGGCATTTTCCCAACATGGCATGCTGAAGAACTGCAGCCTGAAGTGACCCATCTTTAGACAAAGTAAGAACAGAATTATCTGTGAGACCAAATGGCTAAAAGTGAAAGCCTAATTCTTCAGCCAAATATTCAATGTAACAGCGTTTTCCTAGATTTAAGCAAAAACCAAATTCCAAGCCGACTTTACAAAACAAAAGCATCCTTTCAAAGCATTCAGTAAATGGTAGTGGTGATATAAAGACAGTAAAAAACACATTAAAGACAGAAAAAAATATGCCACATGCCTTAAATTTACTGTTTTGCCATTTAAATAAATAATGCACCACAAAAATAAGCAAGAAGTTGGAAATCGAATGCCCACATCTTGCATCTCTTTCCCCCCAAATAAATTCACAATGGATACAGAGCAATACAGACTTTTACAAAATTACATCTCATTACCCACATTTTCATCAAGAACATCTTGGTTAAAGAGCATATTTATATTTTTCCAGTTCCAGTTACATTAATCAGCCTGATTTCTACTGTGAAATAGTAAGCTGCTAAGTCAGAAAATATCTACAATGACAATATCCAGGTAAGAGCAAAGTTGAGACATAACTGCAACCACTGTTCAGTTAGCAGTCTATACTGTTCTGCAATGAAGTAAATTCCAGCTTCCAAAGAGAACAGCAATATTCAAATTTTATATTTAGTACCTTTAATTAGTGTTTAAATACTATCCAGTAATGTCCATATCTGAAATTTAATTTTCTAAATCTTTAGAGAAAAAAATTAACAATCTGGAGCAACAACACAACTTTGTCCTTAGTCTGACTCTGTTGTTATTTCTGCAAAGAGTGCACAAGAGAACTATTGCCAACACCATGCAGCAGGATGGAGACATTTTAGGAGGCATTTAGAAATAAGAAAGACTAGTTGAAATTTAAGTATAGAAGCAAAATATCAAAATGAAGATCAATGCAATCCTATCAGTGCCATTAACAGAACATTGGCTATTTAAGGCAGTGGTCAACAAGAGTGTCCAAAGCTGCTGGCTACACCAGAAAGGGCCAAGGGCATCCACAAACTCCAGCAGTGATCAAACAGTGAAATGACCACTGTATTTCAGTTCCACACATGAACATAGCAGCTCATCACAACAGCCAGCTTCCCTGTTAGTGTTAGTTAACAGGTCTTCTGAGAGATTAAAAAATAAAATAGCACCCAAAAGTTAAAATGTTAATTGACAGGAAGTAAAGGAACACACATCTCAAATCCTTGGCTGGGGGCACACTACAAGCCTAGGGATTCTTTCCAATAGCATGGGTCCTGGTCACCAGATAGCTGCAGTGACACAGTGTGAAGCACAGATCTCAAAAGGTTTCTCTAAGAATTATCCTTCTCAATGTTGAGCACATAAAAACTTTATTGAGACCAGCCACATATACAAGGTTTTTGCAACAATAAGGAACTATTTCGCTCATTCCCACAAGTAGTAATCACCTACACTTTCAATCTTCAGCACGTTTTTTATGAAGGCCTGTCTGGGCTGCAATGTAAAGATTTCCAAATACAATTCATCATCTAATGACTCTCATGGCAGAGTCATGAACTTGCATAGCTCTGGACAAAAATAGTGCAGTAACAGAAGAATCTTTCCTTCCTCTTTCAAACACTCAGCAATCCAACAATGAGCAAAAACGACCAGAAGTAGTTTATGTCTCAGTATCACACAACCTGTCCCCAAGCAAGTAATGAAATTACCTGACAAAGGCCAACTACAAGCATATTTATTTTCAGATCAAGTAAGGGACTGAAAGCATTTAGCAGCATCTCTGCTTTTTAAAAAGAAAAAAAACACTTATTCTCACTCTTCTGTGTATCTCAACAGCTCTTAACCTAACTCTCACCTACTTTAAAAAAAGTGACACAAGTCCTGGTTACTCAAGTAGAGTGATCTGCGTAATTCTGGCAGAAAACTCTGAAAAATTCCCACCAGTTCCTTGCCTGTGAAATTCCTGAAGTATAATTTCTTTTTCTGCTCCTTTTCGAGAGCTACATGCAGCTGTTTTGAGACTAGATAAGTGACACAGGCATAGGATTAGCAGGGTTCTAATGCACCATTCTGACTGTTCATGCCACAATCTTGAAGTGGTTGGACAAAACCACCTCATGGACAAACATCTGGCTAATGTAATCCAGTGAAGAGATGGATAAGGGATGGTCAAAAAAACTCAACATCTGAAAACATTATTTAAATAATGTTCACAGTTCACCAATCTCTCTGTAGCTTAGCAACACTCATACGCTCTTCATTGATGCTAACCTGGTATTTGGCAGCATCTGCAGAAAAAACACTTATCACCACTTCTGTTAGCTGGAAAACTCTACTCCATTCTACCAATGACTAAAAGTTACTCAATTATTCATATCTTCATCATCACTCAGCTGCAGAATATATCAGAATCAAGGCATAAAATTCTGGGTTTGAGCTCTCTCTTCTCTTGATTTCAGTTAAATAACTATCAAGAGTTCCATGGGGAAGAAAATTTGCTGTGATTAGAAAGACAAAACTCTTCCACATGAAGGACAAAACTTTCTTGGAGGTTGGACCAAGAACCCAAAACAAACATTCCTACCAGGCAGCAACCACCATCATCAACTGCAAGTCCAAAGTGCTTTTCTTGCTCTTGCTGTCCTACACATCAAAGCATTTTTAAACTCTCTGCATAAAACAAGATTCTCTTTTGTTAGTACTTATTGCCTTGAAGCAGACTGATAGAACACAGCACAGCTGAAGCATCACCAAACATTACAACAGGGAAGAGATCATCGAATCTCAGCAGAGAGGCAAGATTCCACCTAGTCCACCTTGCTATTACATCGTCTGCCAACAGCCGCCATGCACCCCTTGCCTTCCCTGCTATTACTAACAGAGCTTTACCCCTCTTTTTATAACGTGCACTTCTCACTGTTAGGAGGCAAACACTAAAAAGCTGACAATCATCTTCACACATGAATAACTTCTCATTGGCAAATACCTTTACTGGTATTTGGATACCTGCTTTCTGGATACCTGCTTTAAATAACAGACGATGGATTTGAAAACTGGTCTAACCTAGAAGATAAAAGGTTGTATATTTTTTTTCCTCAGCTCTATTTTCTGTGTTCCATAGCTTGTAAGGCAAAATTGTTTTGAACAGTTGATTGCACTGTATACACTGCAGTCTTCCTAAGTCTTAAGGCAGAAATATAACAAAGAATTTCAGCATGTTAGGTATATATGACCTCTCATGCTTGAATCAAGGCTAGCTGTTCTTGGAATTTTTTTCCAGATATACTCCTATCACAACTCTTAAAATAGTTTCCAATAAATACCCTGTAAATGATGTAAGGCTTAATAGCTCTACAGTTTATCACGTTTTCAATAGCAAAGAAAAAAAAGGATTGAATATTTGGGAATACCTCCTAAATTAATTTTATCAGAGAAGAAAATGAACTACATAAATATCTGCGGAAGTGATACAGCTGTCATTGAATCAGTATTTTAATCACTTTATGCAGTTGTTGAACAAACCAACGGACATCTTCAGCAGCAATTTGGAATTGACAATCATCTTTTTTTAAGGAAAACAGGGATACTGTTCTTTACACCACCTTTAGTATGCAGATTACCTTGACAACATTATTCCATTGTGCAGTACACAAAGACAGATTACTAATTGTTGGAGGAAAGCTCTTTTATGTCGTATTTTTTTCTATACAAGTATGTAAGATGATTAAAGAGCAATCCTAGGAGACAGAGTAATAGAATCATAGAAATGTTTAAGTTGGAAAATACCTTTATGACCCTCAAGGCCACTCCCTCTTATCCTAGTGCTTGTTCCCTGGGAGAAATGAGAGACCTCCACCTGAATATAACTATACCTTCAGGTAATTGTAGAGAGCAGTGAAGTTTCACAAGCTTCCTTTTCTCAAGGCTAAATAGCCCCAGCTCTTTCTGCTGCTCATCACATTTGTGCTTCAGACCAGCTTCACTGCCCTCCTCTAGACACTGGCCAGCACCTCAGTATCTTTCTTGTACTCATGAAGCCAGAACTGGACACAGGACTCAAGATGTGGCCTCAACAGTGCCCAGCAGAGGGGAACAATCACTGCCCTCGTCCTGCTGGCCATACTACTGCTGATACAGGCCAGGATGCCAATGGCCTTTTTGGCCACCTGGACACACACTGGCTCATGTTCAGCTGCTGTCAACCAGTATCCCCAGGCCCTCCTCCTCCAGGAAGCTTTCCAACCACTCTGCCCCAGCCTGTAGCACTGCCTGTGGCTGATGTGGCTCAAGGGCAGGACTCAGCACTTGGCCTTGTTGAACCTCAGACCACTGGTCTTGGGTCATCAATCTAGCCAGTCCAGATACTTCTGCAGAGGCTTCCTATCCTCCAGCAGATCAACACTCCTGCCCAACGTGGTGTCAGCTGCAAAATGACTAAAGGTGCACTTGATCATGTCATCCAGATCACTGATTAAGATATTAAACAGGGCTGGTCTCAGTATTGAATCCAGGAGAACACCACTTGTTACTGGCTGCCAGCTGAATGTAACTCCATTCATCACCACTCTCTGGGCCCATCCATCATTCTACCCAGCAAACAGTACACTCATCCAAGCTATGATGAGTGTTTCCAGGAGAACGCTATGGAAAACAGTGGAAAAGCCATTACTCATGTCCAGGCAGACAACATTCACAGCCTTTCACTCATCCAGTAAAAGGATCACCATCATAGGACACCAGGTTAGATAAACAGGCACCTGTCTTTAACAAACCCATGCTGGCTGGGCCTGATCATGCAGTTGTCCTGTATGTGCCATGTGATGGCACCTAGGCTGATCCGCTCCAAGATCTTCCCCAGCACCAAGGTCCAGCTGACAGGCCTTAAGTTCCCCAGATCTTCCTTTTGACCATTCCTGTAGACAGGCTTAACATTTGCAAAGCTGCAGTCAACTGGGACATCCCCAGTGAGCCAGAGCTTCTGGTAAATGCTTGAAAACACTTAATGAATATTTCGGCCAGCTTCTTTGCTATCCTTGGGTGGATCTCACCCATCCACATAGACCTGTGTGTTTCTAAGTGGTGTAGCAGGTCACTGAACAGTTCCCATGAGAGTATGGAAACTTCATTTTGGTCCCTCATAGACTTAAAAATTAGGCTCAGGGGGCTGGATTACCGGAAAACAGCAGGTCTTTCTTTTAAACACTAAAGCAAAGAAGACATTATGTACCTCAGCCTTATCCTTTGTCACTACATTTCCTCCACATCCAATAAAGAATGGATATTGCCCCCAATCCTCATTTTGTTGCTAATGTATTTACAAAAACGTTTTTCTTTTACGGCAGCGGCCAGATCAAGTATTAGTTAGGCCTTGGCCCTTGTTTTCTGCATAACACTCTTCTAGTCCTGAGTTCCCTGCCCCTTCTTCCAATGCTGATACACTCTGCCTTTCTTTTTTTCTTTTTTTTTTTTTTCTTTTTTTGTGTTCAGCCAGACTGATGTTCTTCCCCACTGGTTTGTTTTTCCATTTTGGTGCACAAAATTAGAGAATGGGATAACTGAATGAAGTTACTAAGTGGTATTTGCAAAACAGAAGGCATTATTTCTTCACCTAGTTAAAAGACAAGCCACAGAACTGTTTGCCATGGGACATTAGAATCTTACAGAGGATCAAATAGTGACCTGTTTTTTGGAGGAGAGAAAAAAATGGGGGATGAACACCACCATCAAATAAATAACATACACACAAAAACCTCACATGCCCCAAACAAGACCGTTTCAGGTTGATAGGTAAAAAGACACCATTGCTGATTCTCCTCAGCAAAAGCTTCCAGATCTCCAAAAGGCAGAGAAGTGTATGAGGGAAATAATGTCACAGACTCCTCAAACTCTTAAGCAAATCTTCTAAGAATCTTTTCTTGGACAGGCTGGAGAAACGAGACTAGAAGCGTGTGTGGTTTGAATCACTCTGGCTGTCATAAGCCTCACTGCTAAAGGTTTAAGGAAAAAACAGTCAAAAACCTGGAAACAGTCTGCTCAATTACTTATTCAGCATTTATAGACTGTGACAATCTCTCAGATGGATTCTATCTGATTTTTTCAAGGTTTTGGATGGGACACTTCAACAACTTTGAATGCTGTAAAACAACAGGAGAAGCAGAAAGACTTGTTCTTTTTTAAAATAGAATAAAAAGATATTCTGATAATAAAATTCACCTTTTTTTAAAGCAGTTGAAAAGTTTTACCAGGTCAGTTTATTATAAGTATCTCATTAGAGAAATCCCTTTTCATTTCAAAATGCATTTTTTGTCCTACCCATTTTTAACATGTATGTTAAAAACCCAACATATCTCTATCGTTGTGCCCTTA
Organism: Toxostoma redivivum; assembly: GCA_013397375.1. Taxonomy (NCBI): domain Eukaryota; kingdom Metazoa; phylum Chordata; class Aves; order Passeriformes; family Mimidae; genus Toxostoma; species Toxostoma redivivum. The sequence goes on from VXBI01011031.1 coordinate 283,111, forward strand.
ATTCACTGTGAAGTGAACATGAATTTGAAAAGTCCTAAAAATAAATTAATTGGGTTTTCGTTGTCATGAAAAATTTTAAAAATATTTATTTTGTACATGTAAACAATATGTACATATCTTTATACATGTAACTACTTTGAAAATGCAGAAATGTACTTAATGTGTTTAGCAATAAATAAATACAAAACTACTACAGTAAAAATACATTTTTGAAAATCAAATTTGCTACAGACACCACCTTTCCTTGGAAACATTAAGAAAGTAAGAAATTGGTGATTAATGTCCATGTAAGTCTTTATGTTCAAATCATGAATAAATGGCTGATTCAAGCTGCAGGAATAATTTTTTTGTTACTATCAGATATACTATGCTTACAGAAATACTTTCAAATAATAATACAATTATAATAATATAAATCAGCTCCCACAGCCTGCATTTCTATACTATCATCATTGGCTGCAAATAACAAGACACTCATACAATAAAATAACCTTCCAGAAAAAAGCAAAAAATCCTGCCCCCACAGACAGCAAGTACCCCTTGACAGAGCTTTGTAGGTTTTTCTGGCACTTAGTTTCTACTTGCTGAAACTTTAACAGATGTATTTATGGAGCTTTCCTAAAGTTCACAGATCTAGAGCTGAAATTCTGCAGATCTCTGTACTGAAGTCATCTGGGTAAGCAAGGTGACTGCGCTTGAATTTTTCATCTGACTCCTTCCTGACCTACAGAAGCACAATGAAAAAAATAAGTCTGTCTGAACAAGATTTAAAACAAGAATACAAAGCCCTTTTAATTTTGATTTTAGTCAGCATGGACACTTCTCTGACTTTTCTTGAACTATCTGCATCAAAATACTGCTACTTCCTACGACAAAGATTTCCCCTGAAATTCCAACCTGGAACCCACTAATGGAAAAATGGAAATCAACATTAAAAAAAACTTGAATTGTTTACCTTCCAAGGATTGGAGCTGTAGGTTGTATTGACCCTGAATATTCAGAATTCAGTGTTATTTGGATGGAAGAAGTTAGGAAGACAACTGAGAAGATACTGAAAGCTTACCATGTTAACTGGTAAGTTAGAGCATTCAACATTTACAAGGAAGTCTTTCAGCACTATGTGTTAAGATGCATTTGTTCACCAGTAACAAGAGATATGAAAGAGAATCTCAACAGCTTTAAGCTACTTTGCACTCTAGTTTATTTTAATATAAATGCAATTCTAAACTTTTGCAGTTCTTTCCCCAAGATGAGCAGAAATAGAACAAGAAGTGCTTGAACAATCAGGAGCTCCCTCTTCCCCATCCTTCAGACAACACACAATGTAAACTTTGAGCTCAACTTTCTGAAACTCTTTTTTCTTTTCTGAGATGCCAATCTAGAATCTTGCAAGCAATGCATATAGAATGACATTATATTTTATCACCTCAGTTTGGAAAGACAAACATTTTCAGGGTAGGCCTGGTTCTTTCGTCTCAGAGAAAAGGGTGTCCGGACTCGAGCTACATGAGATGATGACTAACGGTGTTATTTTCAGTGAAGTGTTATAAAGAAACAGCTGCCTTCCACTAACCTATCTCAGTTCCTTATTTCTTCACCTTTTATCTCACATTCAGTTTTCCTCTAACAACAGCCTTAATCTTTCCAACATTTTGCTTCCTTCCCTTTTTAAAAATCACTCCACTGTTCTAAATCTTTTCTCCAGTCTTTCAACTCAGCCTTAATCTATTAATGCAAGTGTTGCATGCATACAGATCATGTACGATCTGTACATGGAATCATGATTTTAAACTAAGACCTTTGGAATAAAAGCAGTAGAAAAGTTTAACAAGTGAAAAAGTCAACATCATGATATTCAAGTTCGTCTCCTCTGTAACTTCTGCACTAGCTGCAACATAATCCTCAAAACCAGAGGACAAATACTAGTTTTCATACCTTAAACACAACTGCTATGCAGAAAGATGAAAGCAAGCGAGCTTTTCAAAGGTACATTTACACTCATAGACACATCACCCCTCATCCTGTTCCTCAGTGGTTTCATCAACCATACCTGAATGTACATTATGTCAATAAAATTCTACATATATCATTGATTTTGCCTATTACATGCATGCAATGAAAAAGGAACTTAACAAATGGGGGAAGGGGTGACTAAGAAAAGTAATTCTCTTTCCAACCTGAGGAAACTTTAGACAAATTTGCCTTTGATAATCGACTGAACAAGCTGCACTGCAAGCATCAAGGGATGGTGCAGGGATATCTAGCAGGTGCTGCAGTTTATCACAAAACCGTCTAAAATAATTGGAAGTGACAACCAGCACTACCACAAATGATTTATTAGTCTTTCACTCAGCTTTTCAGCTTCCTCAGGGCCAGAATAAATAATTTACCAACTCTGTATCTTCCAATCATTAATTCTTCCCTGTGCATCCAAACTACATTTAACTCTGCTGGGTTCAGTGGAATTAAAAACACAATATGAACACTTTTTCCCCCCCAAGTATAGTATTATCTGACTTTATCTAAAAGTAGAATTGTCAATCAAAATTTGTATTGGTGATAGAAGGAATTAGAGCTAGCAACTGAAGTTAAGTTACAAAATATTTGCAGAATAAAATGAAAGCTAAACTGAAGAGATATCAACAATGAAATGCTCCCAGGGGGTCAGGCGTGTTCTCAAGATATACAGTACTGATAGTGTCTGAAGATATTGATGAGCATTGTTTTTCTGATCCATAAACTAACATTACTTACAGACAAACATTTTACATGCCCCACATGGTAAATGCAGGATGAAAACACTGGATAGGAAACATTTAGAAAATAAATGAAAATGAGATGTGCACAAAATTAAAGGATTATACATGAACAGAATGATTCTGTAAAAAGGAAATACTTTCTGAGGAAATACACTAAAGATACAAGATTTACTAATGACCTTGTGTTCATACCACAAAAAAAGGAATTTTAAAAAAAAGAGCATTGTACAACGCAGAATTAGAAAACAGGAGTATAAAATGGCATAAAACCAAAGTACATTTTCAAATTTAAAAGAGAATATATAAGGTACCATATTCCTATTAATTATGTAGAGAAAACATAGAGAAAACAAAATCACACCCTAAATCCATTTTTGATGTAAGATAGTCTTCTTTCATTAAATCAGCATCATGATTAAAACAAAGATCATTTTTGGTACATAATGTATTGCATTGTTAGAGCAGCATCTGTTTGTTGCACAGCAACACATTTTTCAGCTTTAAGAAACTGTACTGACATAGAAGAAACAACCTAGAGTTTGAAGATATAAAAATATTTTTTACTTCCAAAACTGTTTTGTACTAGAGGGGTTAATAACATTAATGTGCTAATATTCTGCATTCCAAGAGGAGGCTTCAAGATGCTGGAAACATACAGAAGAAGAATTTCATGGTACTAACAGCTTTCTTTCTGTCCTATGGGACTGAGACAACTCAAACTTCTAAGTGCTTATAAGAAAAACTCTGTAAAGCTATGAAGGCTAATCAATAGGTCTTTCACCAAGTGATAATACAGTCTGAAATAAAATAAATTGGCCATAACAAAAATGCCTTACCCTTTTCCTCAACATTAATCTCAATAAAGAGAAAAGTACAGTATGAACTAGAAGTCCAAAACAGCTGACATAAAAATACGTATTCACACCGCTTTTAACAACACAAAAAATTTTCACAAACACAGGAAATTTAAGACAATTTATTTGAAAGCAGTTATCCTACATATTTCTCAAATGTCAATTATCCTTTTTAGTAAGACTGTAAAATCCGTACTCCGAGTTTTACACGTACATAGTAGGATATTTCCTTTCTTCATTTAAAACGCAAAATCTTCTGCAACCAATGATGCACAAAATTTCCAAGAGAATGACACTGTTATAAGGGCTGAGTAATTTCCTCTCTATGACAGGGCATGATCTAAAACAAACTGAAATATTTTTAAAAATGCAATACTGTAAATATAGCAAAACTTGAAGAAACTAAATCACAGGCTAGGTATTGATATTTATGCTTTCCTCGCAAGCTGAGCCAAAAACACCTTCAAAAACTTTAGGACCCAGTAAACAGAGGGAAAGTACTCTGGGAAGCCTACCAAAGACAAAAATACACTTGATCCCAGCATCAAATCACTAAGTCAAAAGTCATTTGCCATTGCAGTCAGTTATCTAGATTCATAAGAAAGCATTTACTGTTGTCAAATTAAAAAAAAAAAATTACAAAGTAAGCAGCCTGTTCATTATAGAGTACAGACATGGGTTCTATGGGTTCTAAACTAAGAGATCCAGAGAGCTGTTTTGTCGTCTAACTTTTGATGCCAACTAATCATGAGATCTTTCTTGAAAAAAATTCAAGGACTTTTTGACTTGAAGAAAAATGGATTTGGACATCAATTCCCTTAATAAAGAGCCCTAAATGCAAGTTCACAATGAAGTTTTATTTCTATTCAGAACTCTTTACAGATTCATAAAAAACCAAACAAACTGAAACCAAAAAAAGCGCCACCATAAAAATCTGTGGCAAAATCTGTGGAATCTGTTCATACTCTTAGGCAAAAGTGTTTGGAAGTGACAGCTGGTCACAGAAAATAATAAGCTAATCAGAGGCTGAAGTAATTCTGGCAAGAAACAGAATTCAATATTTGATCTTTTTCTGATTAAAATGCAATTACAGCTATTGATATGATCGTAGACTCTCAAAATGACCTCTCTCACACAAAAAAATGATTTAGTAATGTTTTAAGTAGACTTTCTTCAAAGGTTAAATAAAGAATTGTCTGAGATTAAAAAATGGGGGTGAGAAGGATCAAGCCCAAGGAGGAGAATAAATCAGCCTTAATATATGCAATTAAAAAGTTTCACTGAAATCTTTGCTGCCTCTAGAAGAATATAAAATGTATAAGAAATTCTCATACACGGTTCTCAGCGTATAAGAAACAAACTACATTTCTTCATGCTCCTATCAGTTCCAGGTTTAGCTACAGTCAATAACTAATGCCTGCTTTAAAGAAATGTTCCTAAGTGAGTACTGGGTAAATTCATATCTGTATTTATCCCAAAAGAAGTATCATGTTGGCAAATGTCAGTTTTGACAAAACATCCTCACCTAAGGCTTAGGTTCACAGATTTCCTCAGTCACTCTTGGTGTGATTTTTCACCTCCATCAATCCAGTTTCCTTTCCTCACTTTTTTTCATCACAGCTATTTGTACATTCTGACAAAACCTTGAGGAAGAAGAAAGAAACACTCAGTTTTATCTGTATTTACCATTCAGTAAATCTGTCATTTCCACTTTATCAAAAAGGCAAAGAAGGGCCACAGAGCGTATGTGGCGGTGAGTTAAGGATTGAACTTGTCATCCCCTGATTCCCACAGCAACTTTCTGAGGTACACAAATCAACAGTGCACCCATCATTACCATTTTGAGAGAAAGCATAGGTTCAACCTCCAAGATCCTCCAGAGCTGCATTTCGACCTGAGCTATCATAAACCTTTTTCTGTCCACTACCACAAAAAATCCAGCAACCTGCAAGGTATGAAAGGTAAGCCAAAGTTATGAATCCTGCTGAGTACATTTCTCAATAGGAACCTTAAAAAACACATTTCTAAGTCTGAAACACATGAGAGAATTTTATTTATGAAAATGCTAAGGAGAGCTCTAGTCTGTAAAAACCTATGCAAGCTATTAAATACTTGGTAACTTTCTTACTTAATTCAAAGTTAAAATCCAATGCCTGGACTATCCCTAGATGTTGAACTGACCTCTGAGATATCTAATTAATTGTCAGAAAGGTTTCAAACCTGCAGAAGACTCTGGGGAAAAAAAGCCAAGCACATAATCCAAAACCAAAAAGTTCACTCCCAGGTGTTTCATCAAAGAAAATCAACTACATCAACTTAGAAATACTCGACAAAAAATTTGCAAAAATGGCCCCTTGGCCCCTTCTTTTGAAGGAGGCTACTTCTGTGTTTTTTTTAGTTTTAATATTCAAATCATACAGCTGGTCAGCCCATTTAAACCAGCAATGTGTAAAAATCTAATTTTCAAGCAAAAAATTCATTACTGCAACTCAGACAATTGAGTCCATTCCTGTAAAGTCTACTTTTCTTTCCACACATAGCGATCATCCTCAATGACTGAAATGGATGAAAGAAATTGAGGTAAGATAGGAAGTGACATTACATAGGGGAGTATGACATTAGCTCCAACTTTAGCACAGGAGCCAGCAGGGCTCACTAAAAAAGCTTTAAACTAGATTTAAAGAGGGACATAGCCAGGCTTGACAGATATGAGGTGTGAGAAGGGAAACCTATAGCAACCACCAAAGTAGCAAAAGGAGGCTTAAGAGAGGACACCATCAGTGAGTATAAGAATTCAAAGCCATGACTGAGGGGGTGTCCCTTTTCACCCCACTAGGATATTGATGCGATCAAACACTTTCTATAAAGTGCTGTAAAGCAAAGCAAGCGATATGGGAAACAAACTGGAAAAATTAGAGACCTGTGTGCAATCACAGGCTTTGCTCTCGAAGAGATTACAGCAATGTGGTAGGAGAGCTCCTGACTGGAATGTTGTCATGATGGACCATACACTGTTTTTAGGAGACACAGACCAGGAAGGCACTGTGGTGATGTTGCCCTCTTGTGAGACGACACTTGGAATGCATTCAGCTCTGCCTTGGGATGGATGAGTGAGTTGAGAGCTTATGGGCTAAGATAAAAGGGCATATTAGCACAGGTGACACTGTCGTGAATGTTTGCTACAGGACACCTGATCAGGATAAGGAAGTGGATGAAGCCTTCTAGAGGCAGCCTCAAAGGTACAGGCCCTGGTTCTTGTGGGGTCCTAAACTACCCTGAAATATGCTGGAGAAGCAGCACAGTAAAGCACTAACAGTCCAGGAGGTTCCCAGAAAAGCACAGATGACTACTGTGTGAGAGAGGTAGTGGAGGATCCCACAAAGAATGGTGTGCTGGCTGCTCGGCCTTATACTAATAGAGAATGCCTTATTGGTGATGGGAAGATTGGGGCAGCCATGGTTTCACTGACAAGACCAGACTTCAGGAATGTCTGACCCCAGAGACCAGGGTAAAGGAATGTTGGAAGGAAGGCTTTCCATTGGTCAAGGAGGATTGGGTTAGAAAACACGTAGATAAACTTTACATCCACGAGCCCATGGGCCCTGGCAGGATGCATCCAGGAGTGCTGAGAGAGCCAGAGAACACCACAGCTAGGCTGCTCACGGTCATCTCTGAAAGGTCATGACCATCAGGAGAGGTGCCTGAAAGCTGAAAGAAAGCAAATGTCACCCTGGTCTTCAAAAAGGGCAAGCAGGAGGAGCCAGGGAACTACTGGCTGNTTTTCTGGAATTGAAGAAAGGCAAATGCAGGTTCCTGCACCTGGGGAGGAATAATCCCACACAACAGCACAGGCTGTGGACTAACCTGCTGGAAAGCAGCTCTGCAGAGGAGGACCTGGGGGGTCCTGGTGGACAGCAAGTCCATGAGTCAGCAGTCTGCCCAAGAATGCCAAGGGAATTGTGATGTGCATTAGAAAAAGAACAGTCAGCAGAGCAAAGGAGGTAATCCTGCCCTTCTACTCAGCCCTGGTGAGGACATACCTGGAGTGCTGTGTCCAGTTTCAGGGCTCCTCTCAGTAAAAAAAAAGACATGGAGCTCCTGGGGTGGGTCCAGCAGAAGGTGGCAAAGATGATTAAGGAAGTGGAGCGTTTCTTTAACAAGAAAAGGATGAGAGAGTTGGCTGTTCAGGCTCAAGAAGAGATAACTGAGAGCAGACCTCATTAATATACATAAGTATCTGAAGAAGGGTGTCAAGAGAATGGAGTCAGGTTCTGCTTAGTGGTGCTGAGCAATAGGACAAAGAGGCAATGGGCAGAAATTGATGCAAAGCAAGTTCCGCTCAAACATGAGGAAGAACTTTACTGTGTGAGTGATCAGGCTCTGAAACAGAGAGGTTGTTGAGTTTCCCTCATTGGAGGTATTCAAGAACTATTTGGATGTGCCATGTGCCATATACCCTAGGATGACTCTGCTTGAGCAGGGAGATTGGACCAGATGACCACTGTGGTCCCTGCCAGCCTGGCTCATTCTGTGATCTGAGTAAAGAAGGTTTATAATTTAATACTAGAAGCAGGCCTCGTACATGCTGTCCACATACTGGGGGATATCCAACCCATCCATTAAATAAGGCAGCCGTAAGAATATACCAAAACCCAGCATATGCTGTGATCTTCTCTGAATTCTGCACAAACAAGCATCATGCAAACCACTTCATTTTGCTACTTCATACAACAAATAAAAGGCACAGTAATTTTGCAGTGAAAAATCACTCTCTATGTAAAGAAATGCCCAGACTTAGGGAGCAACATACTCTCATAATCAGCATAACAAAGGCAGCACAAGAGAAAGCAACTCAACTTCTAATCACGTTTTAGCTAACAGGTTGGTAGACACAACCATATGGAACAAGTGACGCCTCTTATCTGAATGAATGGAATGCACTTCAGCTGTGTGTTTGCTACTCTTAAATTATTAAGATTATGGGCGCATTATCTACTTGAGAACAATGTAAGAAAACTAGAACATTGCAACTTCCGAAGTTCAAATAAGTTCAAACACGAGGTCTCTAACATACTTTAACTGTTCAAATCTAAAAACTTCTGAAAGAAAAAAGATAAATCATTAAAATTCAGTCGTAGTTCCAACAACAATGTATTTTAAAAATATAACTGAAGGTAAAAGACTGAATATCAGAAAATGAAACCTTGCATCACAGGGCTTATGACAATTCTACTATGCGACCCCTTCCTCCTCCAGTCTTCCTTCCCTGTATTTAATCATCTGTTAGCAGAATTTTTTGTGGAATTTGCTGTCAAAAAGAAATAGTAAGGATGATGATGTTTTCACAGAAGCAACGTTAATAATACATGAGGAAATGCAAAATATTTAGTTGCAATTTTCTGAGCTATTTAGAAAAATATTCACTAATCTTTTGCTTCATATACAGTATTTGGGTAAAAAATAAATCTCTACCCCAAATCCTTTCCACCTAATCAGATAAATTCTTAATATGAATTAAGCAAGTAATTATTCTTTTAACTTACTCCATATATTCTCCTTTTTTCCCTTTTGAAAAGGCACTATTTTTTCTTGCCTTTACCAATCAAATCTCTGAGTAGAACAGTCCCTTGGGTAACACGCCCTACAACTCCCATCACATTTCCAGGGCTTGATGCCCCTTGGGCAGTTTAACCTTGCCAGTATCTATTAAAGGAACAACATAGCATGGATCAAGCAATCCAGAAGTTTTCTGAAGTGTGTGGACCACAAGTTCATGACACAAATTATTAAGGAGCTGTTGAGGGGCAGACTTTCTGTCGGACCCCATACTTACATGCAAGGAAGAACAGATCAGGGATATAGAAGCTGGAGACAGCCTTAGCTGCAGTTACCACAAGATGGTCGAATTCTGCATCCTGAGAGGAGGTAAAAAAGCAAAAAGTGGGATCATAAGCCCAGTAGAGGGGATTCTGATGTGTTCAGGGATCTGCTTGGAAGAATCACATGGCAGATGGTTATAGAGAAAAGGGTCCAGGAAAATGTTGCAGTGTGTAACTTGTTAATGGTATGTTCTGTAATTGCCCAAGCTAATGGTTTAGTCCAAAATTATACCCTCCCACCCACCTTGTCAATCTATCCTAAACTACCTGTCAATCCTGCTTTGTGCCAGCCCCCTGCTTGGAATTCCTCTTTGGAAATCCCCTAAAACTCCAGGTCTCATTAGTCCATGTGACCCAGTTTTCCCCCTAACTCTCATTGGACAATGCCTTTGTAAACCCCACCCTTTATTCCTCCTCAGAATTTCTCCAATTTGCTAAGAATTTGAACCTGCCCCTTGAACCTCCCCCTTATTTAAGTTGTTGCACCTTTGCCATTTTTGTCTTTCGCCCCGTGGATTCCTCAGAGTAATAAATCTTTTTTATCCTGTGCAAAAGACCTCCCCCTCCTCCCTGCCTCCTTTGGACGCAATCTGACAGCCAAAAGGCCATGGAGCCAGAGCTCGAGCCACATCTAAGGCCTCCTGTTCCCAGGGTGGAGCTCACTCTAGGCATGGGACCGTAGTGGCCAAGTGAGTGCAGCTCTGGCCATTGCATCAGGAAAACTTAATTGTCAGGGATGTCCTCCTTCAACCTTAAGAACAGTACATGCCAAACACCATGAAAATGAGCAAATGTGGTAGAAGATCTGAATAGCAGCAGCATGAAAACAAAGCTCACAGGAGAGGGAGGCAGGGCCACATAAACTGGGCTGAAGTAATGTGTGAAGGGGCATAGAGATCACAGCAGGACCCCAAGGACCTCAGCAAACCAAATGTCACCACTCTATTCTTGTATTGAAGAATAGCACAAAGGAGGATCCATGGAATTACAAGCTGGTCAGCTTCACATCAAACAGCAAGAAGAATTTCACCATGTGCCACGCTACAGGCTGAGGGCCAATGATCTGCAGAGCTTTGCAGAAAAGAACCCCCGCATTCTAGTGGACACCATGGTGAACATGAGCCAACAAAGAATACTCACAGCAAAAGAGGCCAAGATCATTAAGAAGCATTTTACTAGAAAGTCAAGGGAGGTGATTCTTCCTCTTTAGACAGCACTGGTGCTATTCTTCTGGAGTACTCAATATAGTTTTGCCTCCCCAGTGTAAGAAAGACACTGACTTACTGCAGTGCATGCTGCAGAGAGTCTGAAAGGTGAAAGCATATGAAATATGAGCAGATACAGAGAGAGCTGGGACTGTTCAGCCCATAGAGGAGAATGCTCAGGGGCTTTTATCTATTTCTAGACATTTCTGATGGGAAGGGATGCAGAAAATTGAGCCTAATTCATTTAAGTGGCAACCAATCAACACACGAAAGTAAATGGACACAAATACAAGGAAACAGATTTTAAGATATGAAGAATTTCTTTTACTTGTAGAATAATCAAAGACTGGAACAGGTTGTCCAGAACAGTTCTGAAGACTCCACCTTTGCAGATATTCAAAACCCAATCAGACAATCTCTTTAAGAACTTGCTCTAGCTGACCCCGCACTGAGATGAGAGGTTGCACTAGATGATCTCTAATGGAGTCTTCTGACCTTAAATATTATATGAATCTGTAATTTGATTTATGGGAAAGCATAAATGGTTTTGCTCAAGTGATTTGTATACAACACTAGTGTTAAAAATACATATACATGTTTTCAAATATTTCACACACATTATTTTGCTGTTGTTTTTTAAGGCTCTGAAAGCATGATGTGCACAAAACACTGTACTTGATAGCGTTATCTTAATGAAATAATTGCACAAAAATGTTTTTTGACATCAAAATATATCTATTCACACACATTGACACATATCTTGAATCTAACCAGAGCATGAGTTTTGAATACAAAGGGTTTGCACATTCATTCATGTTTGTACCAGAGTAGCAGAACTGGAAAGAAATCTTTTATAGGGAGAAATTTAGGTAAATGTTGAAAGCAAAGACTTACAAGATGAAAGAACTAATAGAGGTGTGTATATGAGAAAAATTGCAATATAAAATTTGAATTGCTGTACACAGGATGTCAACTAAGCCTTATAAATTATGCATATATTTTTACCTTAAGATAAATTTGGAACACTGAAGAAACAATGCATCACAGGGAACTTACTTAAGAAAAGCCCTATCATATTGAGCCAAACAACTAATTTTTTTTCCAACAATACAGGCTTTTTTTCTGGTGTCTTAGAGTTTTTAAAACATTGTTATACATTCTGAAGAAGATTAACAACAGTAGAAATTAGTAAATCAGAGTAAAAAGTACACATTATAATTTGCACTCCTACTGCTGTAAAATACAGAGCGAGAAACTTGAGAGACAGTAAGTGATTAATACCAGTGTATTTCATGAATCTGGCAGCAGTATTGTTCTCACCATTCCTAAGCACTGGGTCTGAGTATTGCTTCATGACTGCCTCCTACCCCCTTCAACTGTCTTTTTTTCACTCCTTCCTTGAACTAGCACTAACATAGTAAGATCAGAAAACTAATATAGACTAAAACTAACATAGCAAAAGAATGCCTGGATGCACAAGCAGCAGACTGCATAGAAGTGGTGAAAACACATGACTAGGGAAAAGGGCTTATCAAGGCTACCTTCTTCAGTACCTGAAGTGGTTCTCCCAAAGCGTCATCATTATGCTTCAGTTTAGATTGCAGAGTAGTATTTATTCTATCAATAACTAACCTAGCTGTCCCAGAACAAAGGCAGCTGAAAAAGCACTTAATATTGGTCTAGAAAGGATAAAATGCTCACATTACCCATATCCTTTGCATTTTCAGTGAAAGCAAAATTTAGCCACTCAGTAGTAGCCAGAGTATTTTTTTTAATTCACTTGCCCGCATAAACTGAAGTTGTCAAAGGAATTTTGATATTGCAAACGGAAAGCAAGGTGCACAATCTCTCCTAAAAGATAAGTATGCAAAGAACCAAGAACCTCTGGCCTACTTTAAGACTTGAATGTCTTACAGGGGAAAAAAAGGAAACAAAACAAGAAAATCACTAGTCTTTTAGGTTCTTTTACTTTTAAAAAAGTTAATATTTCTAAATGGTTCTCCATAATTTCCATTAGCAACAACTGTGAAAGCTGAGCCACTTCTCCTCCAAAATTGCCAACTTACATTTTATTGGTTTGCATTTAGCTGTTTAGCAATATTGCCTTCCTGAGGTCAGCTTAATCCCGTAATTAACAGTATTATATCATTAATAGTCCTTTCTTCTTATTTAGAGCATTTTGCCACACAATCTTTTCATACTGTTGGTTCACAGAGCAAAATATCTATCTTTTTGCTTCTGAATTTTTCTGAGCTCTCCTCTGTCCCAAGCCACCACCAGCACATTCACCTTGATTCTCTCAAGTAAAATTACTCTAATGAGCTCAGTTCAAGATCAGGAATCTTTGGAAAGTAAATCTAATTTACCCTTTTTCTACAGTGGTGACATATACCCTAAAGCAAGACAACTAGAACAGTCCTATGGTCAAGATTATCCAGTAATATAAAAAGATCACTGCTTTAAATTTATAGAAAGAAGACAGAAAAGAAAAAGGGAAAAGATCTTTCAAAAACAGCTGTAGCCTGTAAAAGAAATTAGCATGAATGACTGTAGGGAAAATATCAGCAATAGACTTTGAAGAAATCTGGCTTGGGTCACTGGAAAGAAAACAGAGGCAGATGCTAGGCTGCCTAGCCCAGGTCACTGCAGGGAGAACAACAGCTGGTTATGCGAGTCTTGCCCGGGACTCAGAGTTGGTGCTTGATTCTGATGTGCAATTATTCAATATCTCCTTGATGATTTTAGTATTCGAGAAAAACTGAAAACAAGATGGATTTTTTTTTTTTTTGGCTGGAGCTATGACAAATTGAACTATTTATTTAGTTACAATATTTCTCTGTGTACATCCAACAACAGAGTTCAAATGTGGACTGGCTACAAAGATCTTCCTCTGAAATATAAGTAAGAGTTTTTGAAGTGCTCTACCAAGTTATTAATATTTTAACAGCTCTCTTAAAAGCTGTTTCATAGTGCAGAGACTTTCAAGACCATCTATATTCATTCCATATTAACTGTAGTATATTTTAAGACATTTTATTTTCACATTCAAACAGGGGTCAGAAGAGGGAGTGTCCTCTGATCAGCGTATCCCCAATCACTTTTGGCCGAGAGTTAAAAAATTCTCTTTTATAACCCACCAAGCAATGTTAAACTTAGGGGAGTTGTTTCAAGGCTTTTATTAAAACTTCTACCATTGTAATTTCTGGATTATGTTACAGAAAACTGAACTCACATTACAGATACTGGTAAGCAAAAGAGAATTTTTAAAGTGAATTTTTCCATGATTGCCCAGCTCCCCGTTTCATGACTCATGCATTCCTTCCAATCATATTATTCATCACTCCTTTTCATGAAGGCAAGAAATTATAAATGATTACCATCTTGATTTGTCTGAGCACAGAAAAAAATATCTTTAGAATCAATGGACAACTCTACTCAATAGATCAGCTAGTTATTCAAAATATGTTTCAGTAAAAATGCAGAATATGCCTTCAGATGTGCCTATAGTTTTACTAATTGTTCCAAGAATGTATAGCAAGCACATGCATACAATAAAGGCTCTCTCTAAGAAAGAGTCTTAAGAATACCACTTTTTTTAGATGATTAAAGAGAAAAAAAAATATTTAATTTTTTAAAGTTGTTACCAAAATAAACTTCTTAATTCCAAGTTAATCACTCCCAAGTAGTACAGGTATTTATTAAGAACAAGTAGGCATAGCAAGGAAAATAAAAATTCTTCAGAAATTGTGAAAGAAAATGTTAAGAAAATTATTTTGAGCCAACTAAAAAAAAGATATCTTAGATACACCAGGGCAAGGAGTTTCCTAGCAGAGAAAGAAAAACAAACTCTATAGAAAATGAACTGCATAGAAACAGAAAAAAGTAAATGGAAAAGTTTAAATCATATTAATTTCTTTCATGCTGAAGCTTACTATACAAATTCAAGTTTTGTAGTACTAATCTAAAACCTTTTGCATGAAATATTGGAAGTGAGATAAATATGTTTAAACGGGACTGCCCCAGATGCCTTGGGTCTTTTAAAATTCTGGTCAACTGAAAAATGACACTAACTACACACATAAACTAACACACAGAAATATAAGAATCAATATAAACAACAGTCAAGAAAGGGAGAATAACAAAGCTCTTCCCACTTAGTATTTTTGCTGGTTTTGTAACTACTGTAAGGTTTTTAATGTTTGCTTATCCTCACAACAGAATAAGGAATGTTAAAGCCAGCTATAACCATATGTCAAATGCAAGCACCTGGGATAAAGAAATAGCCTAAAATTAATGTTTACTAAATATAATGCTGTCGAGAATATATTCACCATCTTCAGTGCTATATCAGCTTGTTTTAAGTTACACTTGAATGCTTACAAGATCAGAATTTCAGCTGAAAGGAAAATCCTGTTTTAGTGAAGTAAGCACACTAGGCATAGCCTTCTACACTGAACTTCTTCACTCTTCACTGTACCACTAGTAGATGTTAGAGGCTCTTTCTGGTAGGCATCTTAATGCATATGGTAAGATATTATACCTACACATGGCAGGACAAGGTATGCTGGTGGTATTCTACAAGCGTGCTAACTTCAAGCAACTAAGGGGAAGTTACACTAGAAAAGCTGATTTTTATCTTCTCTCAGCACTGGAGACAGAATGAACAAGACCAAGACATTCTGAGTACCACCACACTGCTAGTAAGTTGTATCCAAGGTAGAGGTGTCTTGCCAGTATAAGCAAACTTGCAAAGTACTCCTTTTATCTAGACATCACCAGATTCATTAGAACGTATTTCAATAAGAAACAGAATCAGCAAAAACATTTGGGATTTGAGGCTGATAAACTGAACAAGCTATGTTTCTTAAGATGCTAGTCATCTTTTAGGTGCTACCCATTCCCCACAGTTAACACAAATCAAAAAAACCCCCACCAAATATTGCTTAAAGTTTATATAATATTCATTACCATTACTGAAATATAACTAGTGACTGTAGTTCTCATGAGGATTTATTTCACTGCCTGCAAAATAGGATGCATTTCCTCTTCAGGAAATACATCACAATACATGGACAGTTTATGTCAGGTGACTTTATGAATATTCTATAGAAGCGAGAAGGGGAGATATTGTAAAACAAAAAAAGATTAGATTGCAGTTTACACTGTGAACGTCTGAGAAGCCATGTTTTGCATAAAAATACAAAACAATGGTAACAGTGCAAACAGAACAATTCACAATTTACAATGTGAATGTTTAATCATGCGGACATACCTTTTAAAGTTCTTTCAGATAAAAAGGTAACATCTTTCATACAGTGAAAACTGTGTAAATAAATGCATAAATATTGCTGTAAGTAGGTAGATATTTTGATAATATAATAGAATTATTCAACTCTGTAATTGCTTTCAGATGTCCAACACAAAAGACCATGTGCTCTTAATAGCTCACTGTTGCTACCAACATTAAGCCTGGAAATTCCTACCATCTTAGTATTGCTTACTATGGTTACATCATTTCTCTCAAATTCACATCTTCCTATAGCTGCAGCCTCCCTATGCAATCCTTAGGTCAAGTCAGGAACAACTGCTTTTTCCTTTTGGACCATGCTGTAGAGTGCAATCATGGACCAGGCCTGGTAACATCTTGCTGGTTGTACCTACTCCCTCTTGCAGACATGCTCTTTCTAGGCAGTGCTGCAAAGATTTTTCTGTGAAACACACAGAATTTCTACTGGCTTGAGGCTTCTTGTTTTGTTAGGTTTATTTAGCCAAGGTTTTACTAAGACCCATATTTCATGTGAACTTGTATTTTAAATAATGTCTGCAACATCTCTTTTTAAAATATCAGACTTTCATCAATGTCAGCTCTATCAATCCTACATCCCTTAACACAGACTTCCAAAATGCCTTGCAAAGCAGCTACCCCACGAAATGAAACAGAATTTGAATATTCATTTTACAAACCAACGCATGTGTTTGGTCACAAATACTGGATTATTTTTCTAGTATTTCCTTCTTTTTAAACTTGTAAAGTTTGATCTGAGAGAGTGCTGATCCCTATTCTGTGAAGCAAGCTAGCATCATTAGGATGACAAAATCAAGTCTTATTGTGGCAAGAAGAAACATCATTTAGTGTCAACAACACACTGCTATTGATTTGAACTCCTCCTTGCCTCACGGGTGAAATAACAAGCTCCTACACACAGACTCTCTAAGCATACCAATAGAGGAAAGAGGCAAGAAAAATACTAAAAATGGCTGTATTAAAGATACAACAGGAAATATGTGAGTCATGAGATGCAAATTCTTTTATCTGTATGAAACAAATTGAAGAAGAGCTTAATATGGCTTCTGCAATTTCTATGGAGTTAGATTAGAACAGAAATATACCTACCAATAATATACCAGATTTAGGCTTCCCAACCAGTATCTAACTGTTCTGCACTCTCTGTGAAACAAGTCAGCTTCATGTTCATTATCTAATACTTCCTAATAATTTTTCTAAAATGTCACCTTATTTTAGCATCCTGGTTCACCATTCCAGCAGAAATTATCCTGTAACAATACTGGTAGGATCTCATTAAAGCAGAGCTGAAAAATTGTCAA
Source organism: Toxostoma redivivum (assembly GCA_013397375.1). Lineage (NCBI taxonomy): Eukaryota > Metazoa > Chordata > Aves > Passeriformes > Mimidae > Toxostoma > Toxostoma redivivum. Next base: position 300,414 of record VXBI01011031.1, read on the forward strand.
CACAGCCAGGTCGATTATTTTCCTATTTCTGAACAGACTCTAATTCAGAAAAGAAAAATGTATCTTTCTTTTTCAATATACAAAAAAGAATAAACCCATGGTCATGCAACATCAATATAAATACCACTTTGCACAGTGCCCTGTTTTGGGTTGCAACAGAGTTCATTTTCTTCTACAGTAGCTGGTACAGAGCTGTATTTTGGATTTAGGATGAGAATAATGTTGGTAACACATTGATGTTTTAGTGCTTAGTCTAAGTCAAAGGACTTTTCAGTGTCTCATGCCCTGCCAGTGTGAAGGTACAAAAGAAGCTGGAAGGGAGCACAGCCGGAACAGCTGATCCAAACTGGCCAAGGGGATATTTCATTCCACAGAACATCAGGCCCAGCATATAAACTGGGGGAAGCTGACCGGAAGAGGCCAATCACTGCTCAAGGACAGACACAAGCTGGGGGTCAGTCAGCAGGTGGTGAGCAATCTTTTTTTTAAATTGCTTTTCTTGGGTTTTATTCCTTCTCTCTGTTGTCTCTCTTCTCATTACTATTATTATTATATTTTACTTTATTTCAACTTTTATTTCAAAATCTTATGAGTTTTACCTTTCTCCAATTCTACTCCTCATCCCATCATGGCAGACAGACGAGTGAGTGAGGGGCTACAAAGTACTTGATTGCCAGCTGGATTAAACCACAACACACATCAATAGTTCCTTTTCTAGAACTTAAAGCTACATATTTAAGCAAATCTGCAAACTAAAAAAATACAGTGAGATGAAATACGACTTGTGTTGTCTAACTGCACCCAAAATTTAAGCTAATTTCAAACACTTTTGTAGCATTAATTTAGCCGGCTAGAATTCCATAGTCTATCTCTTAAAACACAAACAAAGTAATATACAAGGCATAAAAAATTACTTCAAGATAACTTCTTTGTTAAAAATACTGAAGTATAGGGAACAAAGCTATTTTCATACCACATCCAGAAAATGGATGAGGTGTGAAAGAAATCTCTTGTTTAATGTGACCTTTGGCTGTACTTTCACTTGTCATCATTATGAAGTAGCTACTCTCAGTGCCAACACATAAGCTGCGTTATATTATCCCATAACAGTAGTAGCACATCTTTCAGGGAGTGTTTCATACTTCAAGAAACTGGTGGCAGAATGCACTGACAGCACTTACCTTTGTAACTGCTTATAATAGGTCTTATTCAACAATAAGACCTCATTTACAAAAGGAAATAAGAGTGTACTAAATTTCAGAGAGCATATCGCATAAACTAGGATATGTTGAGGAACTCCCTTGGAGTTCTCAGCTTCAGTGAAAACATTCAAATAAGGAGAAATGTAAATTTCAGATTGGAACTCTGCCCCAAATAATAATATTCAGAGCTTTGTTACTGTGCACAGACCAAAAATACTGCATCATTAAGATCCGCAACATACTTGACTTTTCTTAACACATGTAATTAAGAAAATATTTCTGGAAAGCAAATGAATTTGAAATTCAAGTAAGATTAATAGAACAAATATGACAAATTTACGTTTTATACAATGGCAGCAAGCTGCAGAATAAAAATCAGTAGCTATCATTATCTAAAGCTGTTCATCTAACACCACAGTGAGAAAAAACTATTGATACATACTGTACACACATTTTTATCCATGTATATAAATCAAAGGAAACAGCTTCCTTTAAGGCAAGCATATGAAGATACTAAAGCAAGATACAAATTAAATATTCATACATTCAATATTTCAAAATAAGGAATTTGGATATACACATGCATAATTTAAGTTCTATAGTGAAACCTGTCTACAGAGGCCATTTCTACTGTATTTCAACAGCATTGAAACTTGAAATGTACAATGCAGCTTTTCCATGCTGTGTTAAAACTTTAAAGTATATAGTAATTCATTTCAAGCACTAAACATAGAATAAAGGCCACATTATGCACACGGCACTTCTGCAGAGGAACTGCTGCTTTGCCCTATTCATTACAGCTCTGAAACAGGGCTGTCAGTCCTGCAAGGTGGTTTCGGACTGCCCGAGGTACTCACTGGGAACTGAGGCCAAACAGGCAACTTCATGAACAAGGTGGCTCACTGGCTCTAAAGAGCCCATCAGTCAGAACTGATTCCCAAGTCAAATTCTGATCCCAGGCACCAATTTTAAACTCTGTTGAGCTGGTGCTGACACCTAAAGCCTGAAATTGGCCCCTTACACTGCCCTTATACATTCACTCAAGCCTCTATGAAGTAAAGATGGTATTTCAGACTTTTCTGATTGGCAGAGGAAAGGAACACAAAAACAGGTTTCACACTATGTTGTGCACTAGAAATGATTCTTTGTGAACACAAAACCTGAAAGTAGTTTCCATACAACAAAACAGGCATGTTAAATTTGAAGAGCTTATAAATTCCTATGCATGCAAAAAACACTGGAAGAAAATAAACCCTTACTATCCACCTTCCTTCCCTTAACATGTATTTCCTTCTGCATGTCTAAGGATTCCACCATTCCTCCCCATGTATTTAAAACCTTGCCACTGAAAAAGAAGTCTCCATATGGGTTACGAATGTGAATATTTTATTTTCTTATTAAAAGTTAAATGTATTAGTTCAAACATCAAAAGCCTCATTTTAAAAACATCCATTTTACTGGGACAAAATATATGTTAACTGGAAGAATAATTAAAGAGTACTTATTAAGGGGAAATAAAACTACTTTATTTCTATACTGTTTAAAGTAAACATTTATCTTTGCCCCTCAAAGGTCACTCATTTGACCTTGACATATCTATGAAATCATAGAAGCAAAAGCTAAGTAAGTAGAAAAGTGGTCTTAAGCAATATAAAACTAAACAAAATTAGTATCTACATGGTAAATTACTTCATTGAAAACCATCTATGGATTCTGCAAAGAATATACTTTTGCCTTAGAGCTAGTACTTTAATTTTCAAGAACCAAGAAAAAAAAATCAAAACTAGTCAGTAACAATGCAGCGTTGAAAAGCAATAAACTCAAAATTAAGTTATAAATAATTTAAAGCATGTCATGAAGATGTATTAATAATTCATCAGATAAATAATTTACTAAATAATCAAATAAATAAATAATGAAATACATAAATAAATCAGCAAATAAATAATTCTGCAAAATAACCTAAACAATAAGTCACTAAAACAAATGACAAACCTACAAAACTACAATGATTTTCTAAATTCTGATAGTTTTAAATAAACAAATGTATATAAACTAGATCAATCTTTGGTGGATAGAGAAATATTTTTCATTGCTATTGGTGAATTTCTGATTACACTGCACAAGGATACAATTTTAGATTTTACAAGAGTGCAGTTTTTCCCTTGTAAATTATTAACATGATTGCTACAATACATCCTGCTCTGTATTTTACATGTAATCCCTTTATGTAGCTCATTTTTCCCCCAAAAAATGAAAATCTCTTTACAACATTCTTAATTCACATATTTCTTTTTTTTTTTTTCCTGGGTGCAGTACTTACAAGACTGCAATAGCCTTCTTGGTGGTTCTCTTATTGTCTTCTGCAAACCTTCAGAAGTTTTGCTGCAGGGGAAAAACAAGTAGAATAACCTTAATTATTACAGATGGTATCTCATTCATTAGCAGATGACAACATTTTATTTGAAAGCACAAGAAAAGCTGTTTTATAATTCTACAAAGCAACTTAATGTGAAACAACCATTACAGTTTGCAGACTACGGAAAGTTTTTAGAAGTCTTTGGTGGAACGAGTTCAAGCAGACTGAGGCCTGTTTCTTGTATTTAAGCTGACACACAATCTGTGCAAACTGGCACTAATTCAGATGTAAAGACAAACCATGAGAAGGACAAAATACTTGGCTGACATCTAATGTTATCCTTGATTTTGGAAGTTCATAGTCCTTGAAAGAATACAGTGAGATCATTTAATATCCACTATTTAAGTACATTCACAATTTAATTAGCATACTGCACTCAAAGCCAACACTGGTACCACAAAGGTCAAAATCCACTCTTCTCCTCAATCAATTTTCAGTCTCCATTTATTTTAATGAATAATACTGACAGTTGCCATAGCTTTCTTCAAAGTGGTACTCTGTAAATATAGCAGTTGAAGAAATGTGGCATAAGTGTAATCATGTTATCAACTTTTATCCATTCTGTCAAAAAGATTATTTGCTTTCTTCCATAACACACATTACATACAGGAAAGAGTGAGACAGTTTTACAAACCATGCTACTGACATGGATGCTTTATCTCTGTACTGGACTGTAAAATGAAGGAATACATCAAAATTGAAGTTATATATTGTATACATGCAGGGGATTTTGCGACTTGTTTCAAAAGAAATCAGTGTGCAGTGTTGTTTCTGCAAGTAATATATCAAATTGCTGATGGTGCTGCTGAATTTCAACATTTAAAAGCAAAAAGGATAATTTACTCTTAAAACTACCTGGGCACGTTATATTTAACAAGTCTCAAATTCTCTTTAGGGATTATAATAAGAAAACACTTTGCTTAATCATAAATTTTATATTTATCTTGGCTAAACACCCTCCTTTGGATAGACTGCCATGTTTTGTCAAGAAAAATCAACACAGTGGAAATGAAGTACTTGTTCTGTTGTGTGGTCATTCAAAAGAGTGTGTAGAAGTAATGTAAATGTGCACCAGCGCTGCTGATAATTTCACGCTCTCATACACTCATTTCAATTTGCTTTAAAAAGGACTATTCCTCATGGCTAAATATAGTCATCATGAAAAAGTGTACCTCTCCTTTGAGCTAATAACACTGCAAGCCCATGACACAACAGTACAAAAACTTCTATATTTTAAGGAACCTGAAGCACTTTCTTTTCACAGTATGTGTTTTTGAAGTGGGACAAATGAGACTGGTTTTTTTATCAATGTATTCTCATTTAGTGTATAGATTTATCTTTGAAAATGACAATTCATACCCACACCACATCTCTGAATCCCATCCAGCCCCAAAACAAATAATATATATCCCAAATGCTTCTTTTGAAAAGCAATGGGTCCTGCAAAAGCAGCCTATACTTTCACGCATTAAAAGATTTTGAGGATTACTGGGACATACAATGGCTCTGGAGGTTCTGGAATCAGACCTTCTACAGGAAGAACCATTTAGTCATAGAGCACTCATCTGCAGCTTTGGAGCCTCTGGTATCAGTGATTTTTCACCAATGAGTTACAATAGAGCTAAAACTGTAATTACAGTTACTGACATCTTAAGCCCAAATTTTTTCTTCCTTTTTACTTATTTTTTAATTACTTTCACGTTTCATTTGGGCTTCTAATCTGTGGTTATAGAACTCACCTCCTCACACAACTACTTCTGTCTATGAGCTGGAGGGTCATAATTACCTGGCTCAAATAAGACATGTAAATCATCAGAAGAGGGACAGAAACTAGCCAATAAACCTGGGATACTGCCACCTTTCTCCAGCTTGCAATCACATGCAAATTCCACCCTACACAAGAGACAAAGACAGAAACTGAATTTGATTCCCTTCCTCTCTTCTGCCAGGCGGGTCCTTTTCCCCCCCCAGCCCTCAAACATCGAATAGGTGCCTTGCATCATGCAGATAGTGAGGAAGATTTGTCAACAGAAGACTAAAGCAGAAGGCACTGATGTTCAGGTGTACTTCACAGAGAAGAGCAGCAAAAATCAAGTAATCATGTCCATTCTCTACTCTGCCCAATTTGGGAAGCTGTGCTACAACAGGGAGGCTCCCTTGCTGGCACTCAAGTTAATTTGGGTGATAATTGAAGGAACTGGATTGTACCCCACACCTAAGAACAAATTTCAAATATTTATGATGGCAAAATTATAAATCAGGCTCACAGTAAAAGGACTGAGCAAAAAAGCTATTTCATTCTCCACTTTTTGATATTGCCATTATCAGAAAGTTTCTTAGTTTGAAGGTACAAATCAGCTAAAAGAAACCACATACTGCTGCTTCCATCTTTTGGGAACTCATGAATGCATGAAACAGGGATATTTTAGAAAGAGATTGCCATGTAATATCAACATTTAGGATTTTTTTTAATACTCCGAAGTAAACACAGGGAGAAAGAGAAAGGCTGGACAGAGCTGCTTAACCAGATTATAGTTAATGTAAGTTAATGTAACCACTGCATTCTGACCCACTTTTCAAGAATTCCTGGAATTGTTATAAAGTTACACAAAATATTTTGCATTATTAAAAAAAAAAACAAAACAAAAACAAACAAACAAAAACAAAACACAAAAGAAAAAAAAAGAAACCTGCAATTGCTTATTATATTTAGGAACTTAAATAGTGCATAAATATTTCAAGACTAGAAGGTTCAATCTTGTGCCACAATTTCTCCCCTCTAATTATTGCAATTGATCAATTAAATTAAAGATTATTTGACATATTGATAAGCCTAACTAAAAACTGTAAAAGTAACTCAGTCCTACAATGTTATAAAATAATTTTGAGCATGTTCTTGGTAAAAACTTTTCAGTATTTCTGAATAACTTTTAACCAGCTTCTTCAATTGTCTCTAAGGTAAAAATCAATTCTGAAATATTGAAACAGAGAAAGTGTTAAATCCCAACCTACTGAATCAACTTCTATCAATATAAGGCATAGCTCATTTGACTGTTATGACCCACATTTCCTAGTAGATTTTTAGATAAAAACAAGCAGATTACCAGCAAAGGTTTATCTCAAATTCCCACATGTACAGCATGCCACATTAAATATATGCAAATCAACCTCTTTCTCCTCTAGTTTTTTTGAGCTGACAACTCAGATGACCTGAAGCCATGGTTAACGATTACAATTATTTGACTTTCATATTTATACAATCAGTCATCAGATATGCATGTTAATTGATTTTAACAGATAGTTTTGTATTCTAATGATCAACAGTAAGTGTATATTTTACCAACTTCTTGATTTACAAGAAAATAAAAGTTATATTGGTTTTCACAATTAACCCTTCATTGTATTGATTTGCAATATTCAATGGGAACTTCCCAGTAATATGTTAATCTGGAAGTACTCCAAAATAAGGAATCTTAATTTTGGTAGCAAAATTTAATTTTCCAATTACAGATGCTCTTCTATTGTGTTTAAAATTTATTTAAACAATGCATTGTCAATTTATTAGAATTGATGAAAGATAATTTATACTCAAATGGACTGGGCAAACAAGTAGTTTGCAGTTAATAGTCACATTTTGCCACTTAGATGTTCATTTCTCCTTTTCAAAGAGCTTTAGTCATGCATTCCTGGATTTTAATAAGACCCCAGATGTCATATATATGACAGAGTACAACACTACATTTAAGATCCTTATTTTTCAAGTAATATGCTTAAGGCCAAAGGGTTCCTCTGTTGTCGTCTCTAAATATATTAACTGAACTGTTATGGGTTTTTTTTTAACATGGCTGAAAATTTATTCTTTGCAATTAAATTTTTATTTTGGATGCCCTATTTCTGGAAGCATAAAATAAGAAATTACAAATTGCACATATTTTCAAGTGAAGATTTGACTAACTTCTAAGATTATACAATGTACAATCATTACCTTCCACAATTAATGGTTGTTGTTCTTTAAGTCTTTTCATATGAAAGAGTGGATATTGCATCTTACTCTCAAAAAGATCAGATCATGTCTTGTTCTATAGAAGGGCTCTCCCAATTTAGGCCTTAATTGCTGTTGTACTATCTGATCATGCACCAATTTTGGTAAAGCAAGAGCTGCTGGATCCCTTTCTCAGCATATTTTAATACCAATATAGATATTTTAATTTCTGCAAAATGCAGAATCTTTCTGTTTTCTATAAATAACTGAATGAGGTGCAGAGGCTATTCAGTTTTTATTCAGGTGAGCTTTGTACACTTCAAGTTCTGCTACTATCCTCTTTTTGTTCTGGTAGCTCAAATTAATTTCAAGTGAGATTTATGCACTATGAGATTGTGAGACATTTCTCCACAACAAAAAGAGACACTAGTGCACTCATGTAGATATAAAATGTTTATTCAAGTTCTTGTAATGGACCAGGGACAGAAGAAACGCAAAGTCACATTGCACAACCATGAATAAGCACCTTAACCCATAAAACACTATTTAATGGACTTCTCTGATTTTTAAAATATCTTGATTTCACACTGAACATAATGAGAAAGTTAGTGAATATATGATGGGATTCTGTTGCTTACTTAATAACTGTTTTCCTTAAACTAAGGTCTGGCAACATGACAAATACCGATAAGGCAAATAAATTCTCTTCAGTCTTTCCCTTACTGGGAAATAACTTCTTGGCCTTCAACAGATCTTGATTTAATTCTGAACATAATGAGAAAGTCTGCCAATCTACAGAAAGAGGAAATACATTCTACTATAATCACTAACCCCATTTGAATACCACAGATAAATGCAGAAAGACCCTGGGTCTTTTTCTACAATTCAGTGCCATGAGTTAACCACCTTGAAGACTGACTGTAAGGTTTAGACTTTTGTAGCCGAGGAAGACCTTAAGATAAATGGAAAAGTGAAGTAAAGATCCTATACTTATATGTGGAACTCCAATATAAACAGCCAGAAGAAAGTAGTAGGAAAGATATGACAAATATGCTAGTAAAACCTACATATATATTATTTTACATGTAGATTTTTAATAAACTTAGAAAATAGATATAATTCCTAGTTTCTAAAAATGTTTTCTATTCCCACTTCTCTTTGAACTTGACTGTTAAAAATTACAAACCTGGTCATGTCAGCTATGAAGAAGAAGAAAAAAAAAAAAGTAAAATTCAACAAGTGCATTACATATGGGCTGACTGAGCCAGAGAAGTCCTAATCTGACTCATAAATACAACACATTCATTTCCATCACAGTAAATGGGGTTACACCAAGCTGCTGAGCAGACACTAGTGGGGTTCTGCAGGACTCCATTTTAGGCCAGTGCTCTTCAGTGTCTTGATAAATTATTTGGATGCAGCACTCAAAGGTATACTAAGTTTGCTGACACTAAACAGTTTGAACACTAAACTGGGAGGAGCTGTTGGTTCCTTCCATGGCAGAGGCCTTTCAGAACCATCTTAGCAAATTAAAGGGCACAGCAATCACCAGCTGTATGAAAATTTACAAGGGCACATGCTGGATTCTGCAGCTGGGACAGGGTAACCCCGGATGTATGGACAGACTGGGGAATGAGAGGCTGGAAAAGGACTGGGGGTCCTGGTCAGTGGTGAACTGAATCTAAGTCAGCAGTGCTCTGGCAAGCCAGGAGTGTCAGCCATGTCCTGGGGGGCATCAGGCACAGCATGGCCAGCCAGGCAAGGGAGGGGGCTGTCCTGCTCAGCTCTGGGGTGGCCTCATCCTGAATACTGTGTGCAGTTTTGGGCACCACAATAGAAGAAAGATATAGAGCTATCAGAGAGCACGGAGGGCCACAAGGAGGATGCAGGATCTTGAGGGAAAGACATACAAGGAGCGGCTGAGGTCACTTGGTTTGCTCAGCCTGGAAGAGACTGAGGGAGACCTACAGCTGCAACTTCCTTGTGAGGGGAAGAGGAGGGACAAGCACTGATCTCTTCTCTGTGGTGACCAGTGACAGGACCCAAGGGAATGGCCTGAAGTTGTGTCAGGGGAGGTTTAGGCTGGCTATTAGGAAAAGATGGAAAACGTTCCTCACCCAGAGGGTGGCTGACACTGGAAGAGGCTCCCTAGGGAAGAGGTCTGACAATGTCCTAGAAGTCTTTGGACAATGCTCTCAGTACTTGGTGTGACTCTTGGGGCTGTACTGTGCAGGGCTGGGAGTTGGACCTGATGATCCCTGTGGGTCCCTTCCAACTCAGGATATTATTTGATTCTATCATTATTTTGAGTTACAATTTATAGAAACATTTTCACAAGATGCCTGAACCTAGATTAATGTAGAAACAAAAGAAAATACTCTTTACTACTCACTATTTTTAAACAGTATGTTAATTGCTCATCTTGAAGATTGGTGACTAGAAGTAGCAGATGATTAACAATACTCACTGGATTTACTAAAAACTGAGAGGAAACAGAGAGTAGAAAGCAATTGGTGATACTTTCTGATGACAACTTTTATGTGGAGAATTGCAGCTACAATAAATTCCACAGTTAAAGGTTAAATTAAGGCTAGTGTAGAAAGAAGACCAATAAAACACATTCTGGGAAATTATAAAATAGTGTATCTAAAAAATGTCCAGTTCAAGATATACATGAGTTCAGGGATAGCAAGCCACCACTTTGGATCACTAAGACTATTAAGGACATTGTGACAGAGACAGCTGAGTGAAAAAAATCCAGAAGTTCAGTATGAGAGGCTTAGTATCCAACAGTCTATGCATCATCTTAGTCACAAAAATGAAGCTGAATCCACAAAATATAGAAAACCAGTTACTATACTGCCCCTGTTGCACAGTAATGTGGCCTCTGGCACTACTTCACATAGAAGAAATGGGTACATTGAATACAACTAGGTAGGTAAGTTTAGTTACCTGTATCCACAGGTGATCACGTTTGATCAGATATGATCAAAAATCATCAGGGATAAGGGTCTTCCACTGTCAATGTAGAAAGTATAGTCTTTAGGATGTTTTGTTAACATCATACCAAAAACATTTAACTACTTTGCAACTCATTGTATAACCTCAACAAAGAAAAAATATATTATCAATCAGCTGGATCAGTTCTGTACAGCCATATGAACTCCAGCAAAGGTACAAGGCATAGAAGGAAAAATACCAAAAAATGGCAACAGAGAGAGGACAAAAGAAAATTTTAATCATTTTGACGACAAATCTATCTAATTCCACACAAAGGTTATCTAGATGTGATAAAAATCACATTCATAAAAACTTCAAGTGTCAATTTGTGAAACAGAAAGCTTTATACCACCTCCAAGATGTTTCATTTCTACCAATATTTACCCTTCCTAAATGTCAGTCTATTTCATCATGGTGACTGAATTTCAATGGACTTGATAACATTAAGAAATAGATTATTAAGAACAACATTAGTTTGCTTGCATAAAACCAGCCCACAACTTGGATGCTGCCTGTCTATAACTAAGTGGCACATTAATACTGTGTAAGTGGTCAAATGCCTCTTCTGACATGGAAGGCTCCTTTTGAGACTCCCAGTGTCACCAGGAGAACTATGCCTGTGGCATCCAAATGGCTAAAACACAGAAACTCCACTGCTAAGAAGAATGGAAGGCTGCACAGCTTCTCTTTTAACAAGTAACTATTTTACACAGAATCATCAAGTTACCAAATGCAAACCACAGCAGAAAACTGCTGCAAATTTCAATCCTGTTAGTGGATACATGAATTTAGGGAAGAGGATGTAAGTATCATTGCTGTAGGGCAAAATTGCTGGGTTTTATTTTAAACATGCTTAAACTCAATGTTTTAGCTTAAACATTTAAGAGTGATTTTAGTCTGTAAGTTTTACATCTCTTGCCACCTGAAACTGGCGATCCAAATGTCTATAATAGCACATTTGAAATGCTGAGTTATATTAATCTCATACTAACTATAGCAGTTCAATTTCAACAAATTTCTCAGGGTTTTTGCATATTGCTGAATAAATGACTCTTGAATTAGCTTACTTTTCTTGGAGGCATTATATGAGATTATTTCTTAGTCTCCTCCTCTTCGATTTAGTACACATCTTCAGATAATTTATTAATGTTTTGGATATCTCATTCATCATCTATTATTACTGGTGTCATAAATTAGAGGAATGGAACAAAGCACTGGACTACATGCTTTTTCTACATTCATCAATAAAACAGCTACCTCTGTTAGCAAACACTCTGTAAAGTAGTTGGTTTATCCACTAAGATGAGATTGGGAGCAGTTTTTTAACTCAAATCCCAAAACAGATTAGATTTATAATATAAGAGGCTATTAATGAAATAAAAATCAGGGCTTCACTTTAAAATATAAAAGTATAGAAATAGCTGGTCTGCAAAACACAAAAGCAAATGTCAGACATTTCTATGTCTTCTAAAATACTCAGCTAAATTAGAAGGCTGATGAATGCCTTACCTGGAAAATGGATTAATTGTTAAAAATGCTATAATTTTGTCAGCACACTATAAAATAGTAAAGAGAAGGAAAGATTCAACCAACAGAAATTTAAATGTCAACATTTAAATCAGTGGTAATATTGCTCAAGAAGACAAGTTGCCTGAACTGGTGGTAAGTAGGAAAAATTAAATCCCTTGCCTTTTCATTTTTGTTTTTTCTTTCGTCTTTGGGTTTGTTTGTTTTTACAATCTAAACACAAAGAACATTGGAAAATACAACTGTAAATAATATATATATTTTCAAGATAATGGATATTAGTGGGAATCAAATAGGTAACAAATTACAGAGCAGTATACTATTCTACATAAAGCATTTGAAAAGAGACAGAATTAACATTATTATGAATACATTAACTACTGACTTTAAAAGGTCATCATGCCTGCATTAAATGACATATTGGAATTAAATCTGAATATCCAAAACTCAGTTTTTGTTGTTTTATGTAGAGACTATTGATATATTTTGTGCACATTCACTGTTTACATTCCTTTAACTAAACCTCTCATTAAGACAAATTAGTATTTTGCATGATGTAACAATAATGCACTCACCTCTTTTCTAACTGTTTGTTGAAAATATTTAAGCCAGGGTTAGGATTTCATCAATGGAATGAGATACAGAATTTAAGTTCTTATAATATAGAAGAAAAGAACTCCAAATGTTAGACTGGAAGTGGATAAAATGTTTCCAATAGCAACTGTGTATCTAATTTCTTCAGGGGAAGAAATTCCTTCATCTTTAGGAACTACAGATTATGTATTTCAGGCTTCAATATGACCTGAAAGCAACAAAATTAAAGTTTACAACTAAATTAGAAGTTTCTTATTGTGTCACCTCTAATTCAGGACCTTCATTATTTTCTTTATAGAACCTTCACTATCTGTAGCAACTGATGATTAATAAAACATAACTGTACCAATGCCTTTTAAAGGTAATTCAACTCAACACAGTTACAACTCCTATAGTTACAACTAACAGTGGAACAGAAAATAACTATATGAGCTGCACCGTTTGTTAGTCTCCAGTTCTGTCAGTTTGGCAATGACTGTACCTCTTATTCAATCTATAAAGGCAGTTTGCAATCAAAAATAATATATCATTACATGATGAAAATAAGTAGCACCCTCTTTGTACTAAGGTGCACTTGGTTTGAGGACTAACATTAAGGGGAGAAGCCAATCCCTTCTCTGATTGAGAGCAGCCATTTGCACTCACTTATCTCTGCCTCACTTCAGATAAAAATGCACACTGTCAGCGAAATGCTAAAAGTTAATCTTCTCTCTCACAATTACACTATTCACCCATTAGTAGGTCCCCTGAATTCCATTTTCAGTCTTGGTGAATTTCTAACTTCTACAACGGGAAACTTAATTAGACAAGAGACTATAAGCAAGTCATACCCAAATGTCCAGCAGCAATCTGGAAGTAACAGATTCAAGATAATTCTCTGGTAAAAAAGGACTTCATTGAACCTGGTCTGCCATGACCAATGGAATTGCTCTAGTAACTGAGGGAATAGTTAAAAAATTGAGGTGTTGGCAATGGCAACATTCCCTCATGCAAGAGTTTCCTTGACTTAGCGTTTTCAAAATATCTGAGATTCTAACCCTTCCTGTCTTGTCCATTGAGTGAAGAACCTAGGTCTGTGTGGAATTCTTAACAGAACCTCAAATCAGGGAACATATATGGTTTATTCACTTCAGACCAACTTCAATATATTAACCTTGGGATGCCTGGAAGAAGGTTTTTTCTTTTCATCATCCTAAAGAGACTATTCCTTCCTCATCTAAAACTTTAAAACAAAATCCCAGTGAAGGGTAACTACATTATTTTCCAGATAAATAAGCAGGTAACCTGTTCTATATTTCTGAATACACAATTTCACTTGTTGGTGATAGATTTAACATTAATTATTGACTGTATAAAAGTACTGAAAAATCATGGAAAGAATGCTTTAGCTCATCCCAGACGGAATGTGGAACACAAGACTCAAATTTCCTTAAATAATTATGCCAACATAACTTTCCTTCAACTCTTGCTACCTAATTCTCAAAACCTTCAGATCTGCTGAAAATATAATCAATAAAGAACAAGTTGCATGCTGAATAGACAGCAACTAACCACCGAGAAGTAAACAAAAATAACTTTTCCTTGGTTAGAACACAGAATAAAAGCAATGGAATCTTGAACTAAATAATTTTCTCTTTTTAGATTTTTATTGTAAGTTCTGCAAGACACAAAGTTCAGTCTTCTTTCTAGCATAAAGTATCCAGAAGGCTTCAGATATTTATATACCTGCCAGATAGGATCAGTACTTGTAAATGTTGACTCTTAATTTGATTTTAAAGGACATCACTGTTTCATTCTCTAATTAGAGAAATTACATGAAATTAAAACCTTACCTTCTCAGCAACACCACATCCTCTAAAATGTACTAGTACAATTAAGTACCTATTCTCAGACATATTTTTAAGCCCCATATATTAGAACATTCATTCATGTAGTTGATCAGAAGCACATGTGGTCCTGCAATTATCAAACACATCACTGGGACAAAAGGCCAAGCAGGACGCTTGAAATCCTATTACCACAAAAAAGTGGTTAAATGCAAGAGAACTGGGAACATGGTATTCTGAAGCAAGCAGACAGGTAGGTAGCAGTGGAGGGCCAAAGCTGACAATACCAGGACCAAAGACAAAACCCCTCCACAGGGGGCTGTGAAACTAATTTCGTCAATTATTACCACTAAGTAAAGAAGTTTACTACAGCTACATGATTTAACAACTGTTAAACCAGCACTGCAAAATTCAGAATCCACTAAAAACATACTACAAATTGTCGCAAAGAAATAAGGCTTGTTTACTCCTCATTACAGTGTCAGTGAGTCAAAGAGTTGATTTTAAACAACAAAAGCCTGACAGACGAAAATGCCGCCAGCTCTGTCAGACTTCTGGAAGAAAAAGTCAAGACTCAAATGATTGCGTTGATCTTTGACTGAAACTGTAAAACAAGTCAGTTTCTTCAAAGCCAAACATAACACTGAAGCCAACAATAAGGAATGTTTTAGTTTTTTCCACACAATGAATTTTTTGATGTCATAAGCCCTGGAAGTTTTTAATCACACTAAAAAAGCATCAGCAAGGCAAATGTGTATGACCCAGGCCCATAAGCATCCACAGGACTCGTTTTCCTGACTAATCTTATTTTTCCTTCTCTCACCCTAAATTCTAGTATCAGTACTTCTTAATAATAGATGCTCCCAAATTTTTAACCAGCTTTAAACCCAGGTTTTCTTTCCCTATCTAAATCCAAACAATAATTCGTATTTGTTCACTGACTGAACTCCGGAGTATCTGTATTTTATTAGTCACATGTAAATTGTAGTACTGCTCACAAGACTTCAAGATGAAACACTTCACAGATCAGAATCAAAAATTCATCCCATTTAAATACTAACAGCCTTAAGACACGACTTTATGCTTTTAATTCAAATAAAGGTAATTGAAAATACCGTGTTTACTGTGCAGAAGTGATTCTTAGTTATCCTTCCTGAATTCCTGATTTTCAGTATGACCACCTGTGTCTTACATAAGTCTTCTCTTTCCTTTTTTAAAAAGTCTACATTTACTAAATCCCTCTCAATGTATGTTCCAGTGTAATTTTATAGTATATTTATTAAGATTTCTGCTACTTCTCATTAAAAATCAGATTAATCAATGTTTACTTTCTAATTTTAGTCATAAACTTATTTGAAGTAAAAATTTAACCCATACAAAGGAAACAAAATTTTACATACTGCAGACGTCATAACCCCCACAGAAGAGTAACAGCAGAAATTAAGTTAATGACTGGAATGAGAGCTAGAAACACTGGACAGACAATAGTCTAATTTAACAGATTGCAGCACAATCTCTTCTTCCCACCTCTCACCTCCAGTAAATTTATCTTGATTATAACTATATTGGTCAGTTCAAGTTTGTTTAGCTGCAGGTCTTTCCATCACTGACATCAACAGTGAAGTCACTCAGGACTTAGAAGTACAAATCAATGTTGTCTTCCTGGAACAAATCTTAAGCATCCAGAAGCTCAGGACCCCAATATTTGACTTCAGGAACTAAGTGCTTAGTAGGCATCTGGAAAGTAATGAATTACTTCACTTAGCTGTACCAGCACTTTATTATCCATTTTACATAAGAATTCATAATGATAACAAGCATATTGCTTGGCATGGAGCAAAACCATGCAGGCAACCAACAGATATTTCCTCTGACCCCTGTCAGATCAATTAATTTTGGTAACAGAGACAAATGCCTTCAGAACAGCAGAGAAAGACAACAGAATTCCTCTAAAATGATAGAAACAGAAAAGAATATATATTGTGAAGAAGTGAGAAAGGTTTTAAAAATAATTCACTGAAGTCATTCTCTGTACCACCAGTAAAGCTGTTTTCAGTAATATACAGCATGCTACACAATACTTTATAGTAAAATAATTTCACGGCATCATATGCTTGCCAGAAAAAGATGGCATAGGCCACCTATCCAGAATGCTTGCCATTGCAAACATTTCATTTTAACAGAATAGAATTTTTTAGGTTGGAAGAGACCTTTAAGATCATCAAATCTAACCATTAACACTGACAAGCCTACCATATTCCCAAGTGCCTCATCCACACATCTTTTAAATACCTCCAGAGAGGGTGACCATTTCTCTAGGAAGCCTATTTCAATGCTTGACAAATCTTTTGGTGAAGAAATTTTTCCTAATACCTAATTTAAACTTTCCCAAGCACGACTTCAGAGTGTCTCCTCTTGTCCTGTCACTTGTTACATGGAGAAGAGACTAATTCCTGCCTGCACATAACCTCCTTTCAGGCAGTTGTAGAGAGCAGTAAGGTCTCCCTCGAGTCTCATTTTCTAGAGGCTAAACAACCCCAGCTCCCTCAGCGACTCCTCATGCACTCCAGACCCTTCACCAGCTTCACTGTCCTTCTCTAGACTTACTCCAGACCTCAATGTGTTTCTTGTACACAGGACTCGAGGTGTGGCCAACAGAGGGGAACAATCACTGCCCTCGTCCTGCTGGCCATACTACTGCTGATACAGGCCAGGATGCCAATGGCCTTTTTGGCCACCTGGACACACACTGGCTCATGTTCAGCTGCTGTCAACCAGTATCCCCAGGTCTTTTTCCTCCAGGAAGCTTTCCAGCCACTCTGCCCCAGCCAGTAGCACTGCCTGTGGCTGATGTGACTCAAGGACAGGACTCAGCACTTGGCCTTGTTGAACCTCAGACCGCTGGCCTCAGCCCAGGATCCAGCCTGTCCAGATACTTCTGCAGAGGCTTTCTACCCTCCAGCAGATCAACACTCCCACCCAACATGGTGTCAGCTGCAAACTTACTGAGGGGCGCTCCATCCCCTCATCCATACCCTTGATAAAGGTATTAAACAGGGCTTGTCTCACTACTGAGCTCTGGGGACACCACTGTCATCTGTCACCAGCTGAATGTAACTCCATTTACCACCACTCTCTGGGCGTGGCCAGCCAGCCCATTTTTACCCAGTGAAGCATCTGCCTATCCAAGCCATGAACAGCCAGTTTCTCCAGGACAATGCTGTGGGAAACAATGGCAAAGGCCTAAAGTCCAGGCAGACAACATCCACAGCCTTTCCCTCATCCACTAAGCAGGCCACCTTGTCATACAGAGAGATCAGGTTGGTCAAACAGGACCTGCCTTTTCATGAACTTACGCTGGCTGGGTCTGATCCTGAGGTTGTCCTGCACATGCCATGTGATGGCATTCAAAAGAATGCCTTAAACTTACACTTTTTAACCTTAAATTTTCACATACAATGCAAACAATACTTGCAATAAAAAGAAAATATATTACCTAATGAGATCAGTTAAAATCCAAAATCTAAACACAAAGCCAAGTCAACCATAAACAGCAGGAATCATGCCCACTTAATTTTTATATACTAATCTTCTGTACTTTTCCTAATGTAAAATACATCTACTTAGAAAATGTAATGCGAAGTTAACATTTTTTATTATAAGGGATTATGCTCAGGGTCAAAAGAGTTACATTCAATACAAATTTCACATGATCTTAAAAAGAAAAAATCTGCTGCATCTCTATGTACTAGTCACATGACAAGACAATGTGAAGCTTACATCATTCAAGGATTATCAAGGTAGCTGTATGTTTAATTACTAGTTGGTAACCATTCAAAGCCCTAGTAATTCATTTATTCTCCTTTATTCCACATGCAGAAGTAAGAATGGACCATTTCATTAGCTGAAATACAGAACCAGCTGCCATAATATTATCCACAAATCAGTCACTGAGGTTAGCAATGCCTAACAAGCAGATTTTAGTTTAGAATCACAGAACCATAGAATATCCTGAGCTAGAAGGGATCACCGAGTCCAACTCCTGGCCCTGCATAGGACACACTAAGAATCACACTATGTGCTGTCCAAACACTTCCTGAATGCTGTCAGGCTTGGTGCTGTGACCACCTCCCTGGGCAGCCTGCTCCAGTGCTCAGCCACCCTCTGGGTGAAGAACCTTTTCCTGATAACAAATGCAACAAGTCCAACTACAGGACTGCGGGAAATTCTTAATGACCTGTGGCAGCAGTACCAGCGTAGGTAAAGAAAGCCCATGTGGTGAACAGAACAGTCATTGTTGGATGTATGTACATTTTGATGCTGTTTAGGAATGGCAGCAGTTTTCTGGCCTGAATGCTCCACACTCCTTCTCAAGATCAAGATTCATTGAAAGCAAAGAGATAATTTGCTTATAATAGTATGCATATAGATAAGGTTTACATTTCTGATATAGAATTCTAAAATGCTTATATGTATGCACTCTTATACTAAGTATTGAAAATCTCCCTACTCTCCATAGCACCTACTATGACTTTACGAAAGAGATGTAAATGAAAAAAATAAACAACTTTTTTTTTTTTTTTAGTTCTCTAGAGAATTAAGAGAACAGGCGGTACTCGAAAGACATATCATGAACTGTCATAAGCAAGACAGATTGACTGACATAAAATCCACCACAGCTGAGTGGTCAAATATGCTTAAATACATGTATGACTATTTCAATTAATGAATGAAAAACGTTTTTCTTAGTAAGACATCACCAACTGGCCTTATACCAGCCTTACTGAACATTAAAAAGTGTGATAATCAGGTGTATAATAAAAAAAAAAATCAAAGCAAAAAGAGAACTTACTTTTGAGCAGAACATGATCAGATGACATCAAACTGAACAAAGTGAAGGTGATTGTTCTAAGCCATGCTGGGTCTAAGACTTCCACTGTGCATAGTCAATAGACTGGGACTAAATTCAGATGTATCTATTCCAACATAGTACAATATTGAGGTTTATTTGCTTATTCTTGGTAACAGACATTTCCTTTTAGATTTCCTGTCAAATACCATTTGGTGGGATCACAACATGTACAATGGGGCAGAGACTGAGGAGCCTCTCATGGCTACCAACAACTTGTCCTATTTCTGCAGAAATGCATTTCAAATTAAGGTTCAAATGGGCAGAGGGAAACAAAAATTCAGCTTTAGTCTCGTCTTATCATTCCCTCTAGACCTAGAGCCATTCCACCATCAAGATGCAGCTGCATCACTAATAAGGGACAGCTAACTCAACTCAATGTCAATTTGAGAGGTCACAAAGCAATTCTCCTCAAGAGACCAGGTCAGCTTAGGGCATGGGGAGTTTGCAGGTTTATTTGTTTAGTTTTTTTCTTTTGTCACAGTATGAATAAAATAACTAGTCTTTCAAGGACTGTTCTAATTTATACATGACCATGGATGCAGTAATGCCTAGCACAGTTCAGGGCAGTCAGATGATCTGTGACCAGCTGTCACAGACAACACAGGTTACAGCAGGGTGTTGAACTTCAAGCTCTTGCTCTAAGACAGTCCACTCCAGAAACACTGAAGAGGATGGATGGTGCAGCTAGAGCACGGAAAGGAAGGTATGAAAGCAAATGTCCAGCATGGAAGAGAAATCTTCTCTCACTTATGCAAGATGACAGATACCACTTAGATTTTTTTTTCATTTGTTTACCTGTACAGGCAATTAGAAAGTCTACCTGCACTTCATATTCACTTCTCTGTCGTCTTTTACCTGCGACTTCAAGTCGCTGTATCACAACTGTGGCAGGGACTTTGAGAGGAATTGACAGTTTCTGAGGCCTCAGCCTCAGAAAAAGGCGAATGTCACATGAAAGCAAAAATGCTTTGAAACATTCTGTTAACTTATTGAAACTACAGAAATGTGTCTCAAGTTACAGAAAAGGGTTAGTATATCAAGAGGGACTACATGGAAAGTCACATAGTCCAGTGGATGCTATAAAGAGACATAGCATTGAATCATGACAAACCCATTAGTAGCTACTGAAACAAAATTCTGGAATTGACAATGGTTTCAGTTCCTTCAAAACTAAGCAAAATGAACAAGAATAAAATTGGCATGGCCAATAACATTTCACCAAGCAAAATTCTTAACTGTAGACAGGAATTAGTCTCAAGTGAAATGTCAGTTAATTTATTGCTGTCAGTTCAGGATACATAAATATAACTCAGGACTTCGAAAGATAAATTCTTCCACATTCAAAAAATGAAACTGCTACTTCACTTACTCTGAAGTTAACCTGAATAATAATTTTGAGAGTTGTCTGGTCAGGGCGAGTAAGATACATTAACTGAAATACCATATTAGCAATTTGAAGACTTGCTGGCAACTTAAGTATTTTTTTTTTTAGATGAAATAGTGTAGATGGTATACTGAGCACATCAGAAAGACTGTCAGCTTAATGTAATGTACTGCTACAGATATATTTCTTTAGTCTAAAGTAAATTGAATGTTTGAGAAAAATGAGAAATCCTTGACCAGTTTTTCCTCTCAGTATCAAATACATCTCTGTCACCATTTTTACCACTCAGGTTCAAAACAAAATCTACATCAACTCCTCTTCATCTTCCAATATATTCAGATCTCATCTGAAGCTTTGTTGTTGGTGTTCTTGTTGTTTTGTACATGACCTATACACTCAACCTGCCTATACATCCAAAATTCTCATTTACCCAACTTACTCATGAGATTCAACTTGCCTCCCAGTCAATCCACGCAGTGCAGTTTCTAAAATGCTCATCTCACTGGTTGCCAAAGTTTTCAACAACTATAAAGACAGTCTTCTTGAATGATCAAACTTCTCATCAGCAATTTTACATTATTCTTCTTGTTTGCATCTTTATCATTGCATACCATTATACAATAATGGAAGATAAAATGAGTAAAAATCCCTGTAGAAGACTGTCTTCCACTACTACTACAGTGAGCCAATACAATGTACTTCAATACCTAATACTGTATCTTTGCTTGTAGTGTATTTGTTTTTCCTTGCCCACATTTCTTTCCTACTGAGTAGTTTTGTGGTGCTTAGCTGCCTACTGTGGTTAAACCACAACACCACCCTACAATTCTTTCTGTTGCAGCTGAATCTCCTGACGGCTTGAAAACACAGAAGCATGTTCTTGACACGCACAAAAAATCAGACAAACAAAATGTTGAGACATACTCTGAAAAAAAAAAAAAAAAAAACAACAAAAAAGAATAATGGCCAGTTCAAGACACACTTTCTATGTTGTTGGTTTTGATTTTATTCTGTATTTCCAGAACGTGGAATCTTAAAAGAATACTAGCTTCTTTCATGCTTAGGAAAATCCACAGCTGCAAACATTAAGGCAGAGTAAAACTGCAAAAGGAAAGAGGAATCAAAGATAAATGATCTTTGCTAAAAAAAAAAAAAAAAAAAAGAAAAAAAAAATATTCAATCCCTGTAAAAAAACTTTATA
>VXBI01011031.1:332426-473892 GCA_013397375.1 Toxostoma redivivum
TGCCCCGTGTTCCCGGTGCCTGCTCCCGGCTGCCCGTGCCGGCCCGGGTGGAAAGGCGAGGGCTAGCGTGGGGCTGCCCTCGCTACTTGGCCGACGCTGGCTTCTCGCCACCCGCGCTGGGCAGCGGCAGAAGGGCGCCGGGGTTGTTTGAAATCGGGAGGGTTTGCGTCCCTTCGGGGCTTTTCGGCCTCTTGAGGAAGCCCGATCTGTTTGTATTTACATAAAGCGTGCGTACAGTGTAGTCACCACTCACGCAACGCGTGGTGAGGGGTGGGAGTAAGGGTCTTAAAATGAAGGTAATTTAAAGGGAGTCCGTAGTATCGGTCCTTGGGAGGGGATGTCTGGGTTCAGACCGCTTGGGAAAGGTCCTGGCGGAAGGAGCCGAGTGCTCGGCTGGAGCTGCGGGCGGCCGGAGGTGGGAGCTGCCCGCCGGGCCGCTGGTCAGCCCCAGCGATGGGGTCACTGGGCACGGCCCGGCAGCAGCAGCTCACTGGGACAAACGCCTCGGTTCTCAAAGCGTTCGGGAAATCCGGCACAAACCTGCCGATTGCTTGGCATGAGCCCTTCATTAAACATCGTGAAGGAACGTGAACAGAGAAGCCCCGAGTATTGAAGAGTTCATTTTTTCTGCAGGGGGTGCATTTATGCAAGCGTTTGAAGGTGTCGTGAAACGCCTTTTAACTTAGGGTTGCTCCTTGTGACCATTCTACAATTTCTGTATGTGTGTGGCGATGCACTAGGTGTCCAAGCTTATCTTTGGAGAGAGACACCAGTACAAGACAGAAAGGGGAAACTAGAGATGTACTGCATCACAGATGGTAGCTGAAGCTGAAATATTATTTGAACCCAAGTCTTGGAAAAATAAACCTAAAACTGGCATATTTGACTATTAGAACATGCTTCAAGGTAATACAGGAAGGAAGATGATCAATCTGAGATACACCTAGAAATGAAACAGGAATAAAGCTTTGAAACTTAATTGCATGATGAATGAATGTATGGTATCTAAGCTCTGAAGATATTTCTTATCATTCCCTTGATTCCCAGAAAGGAACTTTTTTGCTTTTTGGGTGATTTCAGGGCAAGATAATCAGCCTATCTATGTGGTTTTGCCAAAAACACTTAGAGAGGAAATCTAAACTCCATGTCAGTCTACAGATGTTTTTGATTCCCAGATGTTTGATTAAGAAGAGAGAGACCAAAGTAGGTTCCGGCCTGCTGATGATAGTGTTTTACAGCCATACATTTTCATTTTTTGCTACATCAGATTGTTTAAAGTAGGAAGAGCCATTTTAAGTTAAATTGTTGGTAGATTTAAAATTAAAAAGCTCAGGACAAAAAACAAATGAAGTCATGAGAATTTCCTTGCATGTCTGTAAATATAATATATTATATTAATTTCAAATCCACAGTTTCATTTTCTGTTTGCAATAAAGATCTGTTTGTCTCTCCTTGCATTAATTTTGTGTTAGAGCAGATCTTGTTATTTAAAAAGTGAAGCATATAATTTTTTTTCTAGTAATACCATATTTTCAATACCTTGAATGGCTCAGTGATGAAAATACAATTTTGTTCAATACAGGGCATAGCATTTGATTTAGAAATAATACAGCCATCTACAGTCAGCCTGTATATATCACAGTGACCTGTCCACTAGAAATACATGGAAGTTGCTATTTTCTGCTTTTGCAATACAGTGCATTTTAGATAAGAACATGCACAAAAGTAGCATGTGTTTGGGAGGTGAAACGGCAATGTGAAGAATTGTATGGCACACTGTGTGTTGAAGATATGGGTGTATAGACGGGGCTCATTACGTAAAATTTGTCTTGAAAGAAAGTATCAAGACCTTTTCTTTATAAGCCTGCAGATTTGTGCTCCTGTTTAAAAAAGGGGAAGTGTGCCTTTGGCACATATTCCCACTGAGTCCTTAAGTCAGGCGATTGCAAGTTGTCTAAATAACTATTGGAATAATTATATGAGCACAGGATATCTAATTGTGTGTGTGCGCTTAGGGGATGTCTTAAAAGATTTGGCCCTCTCAGTATTCTCAATATGAAATTTTTCCCATGGAAAATAAAAGCAGGAACAAAAGCCAGCAGGAAAAACAACAGCAGAATCTGCCAAAAGTAGTTATTCTTGTTTCATTGGCAATCAATTGTTAGGCTAATCATAACATTTAGAATGCCATTTTAAGCAAGAATGGAGGTTCCACCCCTAAATTGAAACATTGTAAAGAAATTAATCCCTTCCACTTATGCACCATTAAAGAGAAAAATAAATTCCCAATATTACTAATTTCTGTATTTTCAAGATTATGGATGGCTAAGATCAATCTACTTTGTTTATGTTCACAGTACATCCTACTGCAGAGTCACAGGTAGAGATATGTAAACTTTATTGGTGAAGAAAACAATGTTTCTTATATTAGGTGTCAACTGAAATATTCTTGAAGTTATAAATATTTCTAAAATTTTACTTGGCTGGACATTGCAATTATGAAAAATCCTTGTTTATATTTAATTATGTTTTCAGTAGCATTGTTCATTTAAGTAGTCTGGTCTGTAATCTGGCTATATTTTATACACACATTTCATGTGTAGGCAGTATACATACCAAAAAATGCATATGTTGCATGCTAGCATTTTAGTGTCTGATCTTTGGGAGGGAAGAGGATAGCCCAGCTATATTATCAGCTATAGAATAAAGCTATTATATGCATAAGAACTAGTTAGGAGGATTTCATATTGTTTGAAAAAGTATAATGTAGATTTGCCAGTTGAATAAAATATAAAGCAACATTTCTTGACTTTTGCTCTTAGTTAACACATGCAAACAATACAAAAATTCCCACAGATTTTTAATATATTATTTATGTGAATTATATAGAAAGCATTTTATTGAATGTATATGCATGCATGATTGCATCCACATACAAATATATAAATATATATACGCACATCAGTTGTATTTCAAATTGTTATAGCATCTTGTTTGGATTTCATATTTGATCTGTAATCCAGGAAATCTCAGGAATCTTAAGAAAATCCCAAGGAAGTTTTTATGATTGCGTCTTCTCCCAGGCATGAGGCAAATAAAACTATACTCCTCTATCGACTGAATTCCCATAGAGAAACTGGGAAATATCTGTGGAGTACTTATGTCTAGAACCTACAATGAGATGTATTCTATACACAGCCAATAAGAACAAAGTTATATTGATTTTAAACTTGATGAATTTTCTTCCAGTAGGATCTGCTTGACACCATTGTCAGCTTGCAGTTTACGTTGTAACTATTCACTTAATCACTCTCAAGTTCTTTTGTACATTATTTAAAAATATTTACCAATCATAAGGAGAATAATTAATTACAAGTTTTGTTCTGTCCTTTTCATTCTCCACCTGACCCTTCTTGTGAAAAAAAGTAACCTCATTTTTCCTCTGAATTATAATAAGATTTGGTCATAGACATTTACTCCATAACCTAAACGGGTCTTAAGTTAAAAAAATCTTAATTAATCTTTAAAAAATCTTTTTAAAATCTAATTAAAATCTTAAGATTTTAATTTTAAAATATTTGGGTTTAGTGGAGTTTATGTAAGCCTTTGTGAACCTGTATGTCAAGTAATACAATTCAGTATAATTCTCCTATTATTAATTACATTTCCCAAATACCTGCTACAACATACTGTGTCTTCTTCCAGTAGAGAACCAACCATCTCGTGCTTTCTCAGTAAAATGCATAGCTTGACATACTGACTGTTGTGTCAAACATGATGAAATGCATCATGTAAGTTTGACAAAGAGGCATGACTTAATGTGTTCTGAAAAAAATTAAAGGAATCAAGGAAAATTTCTGAGAGAGCAAGGGCAAAAAAGACTGATGAGCTACTGTTGGAAAGAATAAAAAGAATCATGTACTACAGACTAGCTCAAAATTTGAAATGTGTGAGACTTCCTCTGAAACATGTCAAGAAACCAACCTGATTTTGTAACACGCAGTGCACCAGCACAGAATCATATCAGCATAATGTGGTGTAACATGTAGCTGTTGGGCCAGCGAACTGAAAGGTGGAGAAACTGGACAGCAAGGCTGTACACAGATTTAATGGAGAAGGGCAAAAAGAAAATAAACTGGATATCAGAAAAAGTTCTTTCTGAGAACATCAAAAAATAAACCATGACTCCTGTGAATATGAGTGACCAGGGCAACATTTTTGAATGTGGTACCTTTGGTCCCAATTCAGGTGAAACCATCCATTGACACTTAAGTTCCATTGATTTCAGCAGAGCTTAAGTGCTTTCCTGAATCGAGGCTAATTAAGTGCATCACATACAAATACTTGTGTGCATAAATTGTTTACAGGATTGGGGCTTTAGGGCTTGTCTAAACAGAGACACTCAGGAAAATTAATCCAAATTAACTAAAGGTATGAATTTAAAGTGGATTAGTTAAACCACATTAAACCCCAGTCCACACTGGGGTTTAATGTGGTTTAACTAATCCACTTTAAATTCACTGTTTTAATTACTTTGGATTAACTTTCCTGAGTGTCCCTGTCTAGGCAAATCCTTGGTGTATTGAATAAATTCCCCAAATGAGTCAAAATTAAAGTAGACCCCAATCTATATAAATAACAATTCTGCATTCGCAAGGGATGAAATCTTCAATTTTTACAATTCCATTGACTCTGTACCACCAGAGTGCTGAGGAGCAGCAGCAATGAGATCAAGTATCAGTCTGTCAATGTGGCAATGGAACTAAGCCATGAAACTCCAAGCTGTGTAGGAAAGGCTGGTCTGAGAAAAAATCAGAATAAAAAACCAAATTTTCAAATCAATCTTGTGTATTTCAGCAATATTAAATTGCTATTTAAAAATAAAGATCAGATTTATTTCCACTTAAGTTGGCAAGACCAGTGAAGGTACTGTGGCTGCCAATACAGTCTGTGATGGCTAGCAGGGAACCCAAAGCTGGCAAAAGAAGTAAGACAAGCCTTATTTATGTAAATAAGAAACCATTTGTATTTAATAATAAGCTATTACTTCTGATTAGCCACTTACATATGATATATAAATAAAGCACTCAAATAGCAGTTGATATTATTATTTTGATAAATGAACATTTGTGTTCTTTTGAAAACTACAGTCTGATTCCCAGGGTAGCATTTGTTTAGAGTTCCGCCTGAAGTGGTGAAACTTCATTAGACTTCAAATTGGGGGTCAGCACAGCAACCATATTCTTCAGGTGCATTAAAAATTAAATGAGGAAGACATGGAATTGCAGCTATGCAAATTAACTGAGTGTGGAGAGATTTTTTTTTTAGTAAGTAGGCAAATAAATAAATAAATAATAAACCATTGATAACTACTCAATTTGGCATGAAATATGAGACATTCATGGCCAGACACCCAGCTGGTGTAAGTGGGCAGATGGTCCTATCTTTACTTAGAAATGATAAGTTTGGGGAAAATTTCGTTTGATTTTTTTTTTTTAATTTAAGCAAAATCTGTTCCTCTGCTGAAAGTGACAATTCTTTAAATAAAATATTGTTGAAAAAGGTTAGTCTTTTTGTATTCAAGTTGTGCAATTCAATTTTGATATTTAAAACTTGAAACTTGCTATGAGGCTAATACTGTTTTATTTTACCCTGATGAAAGTGTCTGCAGCCTGACTGCTTTCCAGCCCTGGTAAGATACTCGGCCTGAGGCTGTCACAGCCACACTTCCATAAAATAAAAAAATTGCCTATGATTAAAAGAACCTTTGCCCCTTACAGGAGTGTGTGCTCAATGCTTGGTAACCAGTGATACCCACTCAAAGGGCAATTTCAATGAAGTGTCTCTTTTGCCCATTTATTTGAAAATACTGTCAAGCAGTTTGTTTGTGACCATGTGATTCTGGTAGACATGTCCTGCTGCCCCCACTCCCTGCAGAGCTTCACAGCCCTCTCTGGTCGCAGCCTTCTGCAGTGAGACAGCTGTCCTCTCCAGCTGCTGGCACTTTCCTTAGTAAAGGAAAGGGGCTGAACCTAGTGAACTGGAGAAAGAAGCAAAGCAAGAAGATGGGAAAGGAAGGAAACTGCACTGAAGGCTGGACGGGTGGGCAAGAGTCAGTAGAATGCCTACCTGATCTCCAGAAACTGAGAAGGAGTAGCAAATTGAATGTTTGAGTAACTTTACCTCAGTCAGCTTTTTTATTCTTGTTCTGCTGACCAAGTGCTTCAGTAATTTTTCTTTCTCTGCAGCTAGCTTTTTTCCTCAGTCCCTTCCTACATATAACTTTATAATATTTTTTTTCTAAAATTAACCCCAAACCTTAAAGCTGTTGTTCTTAAGCACTAATGTTCTGTGCCAATAATTATTTTATACTGTCCTTTCGCTAGCCTAGAACATAATTAGGCATGTTCCCAGCTGTTCAGTTCTTGATGCAGAAGATTCCCTCAGCTTGCATTGATCAGAATAATGGGCTGTGAAACTGTTGCTTGTGTGCAGGTACAGTGTAAGTAAAAGTTAGAAGGAAGGTTACAGAAAAAAAAAAAAAAAAAAAAAAGAGAATGTTCATTTTCACTTTGATCTTTATATTTCCAGAATTTATTTAATAAAAGAATATCCCCATGGACAGGTGAAAAAACACATGTTGACTTTTGTTTATGCTGAAAATGATTGCTCCCCTGGTAAGTAGAAAAGGTAGTTCTAATCCATGCCCTATTTTGGAGAACTCTAATTTAGTGCCTGAAGGACTTTTAGGGCAGGAGCACCTCTTTCATTACACTGACTCCCACTTGTTTTTTGCAACAATTAAGTGTAAGCCCTACAGCAGCACAACTGTTAAGATTTTTATGGCTCTTAAAAGGGACACTGACAATATGAAATGAGTAAAATATCATACACTGAATAGTACCCGTTGTTTATGGCACTCTTTTTGCCATCTTATAGCATTGCAAATGTGGTTTAAATTTGGGGGTTTTCCTCAGTGTTTGTGTGGGCCAAACAACAGTAGAGTAATTGCCCTCTAGCTCTGCAAAATGTACACAGGATGCTCTGTGCTCGAGAACATTCTCTTCTTCTCTGGTGATCTGATGTAGCAGCATACTTCTTCACCAGAGGGTTGTCCTAGAAAAAGAAGGAACTCCCTCTCTGAGGTGTTTTCAAAATCATATTACTTTTTATTGCCACAATTTTTATTCAAGGATTTCACTAAAGCTTTAAATGTGTCAATGAATATTCAGATTAGCCCTAAAAAATATTTGTCAATCATAGAGTAAAGGATGAATTTAAGAGTTCACAGCCACAAAGTCAATCAAAAACAAAGAACGCTTCTGCTGAATTTATCATATCCGTTAACCTCATTATGATAGTGATTGTCTGGGGTGCATTTCAGTGTAATAACCAGTGAGAGATTGGGAAGGGATGAAGCAACTGTTTCCTCTAGAACACTTTATGCGCTGCTGCCAGGGGAAGGTTGTCTTATTTCTGTCCTCTCTGTAATTCTTCTTTTCCCTCAGAGTGAATTGAGGCAACTGGCCCTATTCCTCTCTGAGTAAACATTTCCAGTGTTTAAAGTGAGCCAGAGAAGACAGTTAAAAAATTCACCTTGCCAGTATGAAGGTGACAGAAGAGACTTACCGTAGTTCCTCTCTATACTTCCACTCTTTTTCAACAGCTTTTTATATTTCCTGCTGGTCTTAGGTAGTTTCTGCAGGAGGGAAACTACACAGAAAATCTTAACAGCACTTGTCTATGCATGTGGGGGGCAGAACACAAAAAAGGAATAAACTGGATAATGTAAACCTGGCTGTACTCCTTTTTGCCTTGGCTCTAAATGGTAACAATTTTGAAGTAATGAATTAAAATGCTAGTATCTTTCCCAAATCCGATAAATAAAAACCTCTTCAAGATCTAGCATTCTAAACACAATTAATTTTTTGTTATTTGTTTGTTTTTTTGGGTTATTTTGTTTGTTTGTTTTTTGGGGTTTTTTTGGTTTTTTTTTTTTACTATTTGCAAGGGTGAATGTCTGCAAGGATCTGCAGTGAGGAGCAAAAAAGGAAAGACAGCTTCTGGATTTTTTAGGAAAATGAATGATCTACGGATTTGCTGGGGGTTCTCTGCAATTTCAGTCATGGGAACACTTGATTTCTTGAACCATCTGTGAACAGGGAGCATGCTAAAACTTTAGCAATGGTATATTTTGTCACAAGAGTTATTTAAGCTATGGTTTTGATCAGTACTGATGAGAACAAATCTAAACTAGTCCTCTGATTTTATATTTAGTCTCATGGGGGATTGGAAAAATGGCTTTCAACTACCATTTTGTCCTCTAAAATCAAGAATCAGCCAGGCAATTGTAGGACAACTTCTCTTTCAAATAGTGTTCTTTTTCTTTCCTTTAATTCTTTTCCTTCCCTTTTCTCTGTGCAAAGTACCTGGTTGGTGTAGATTCCTCATACTTCAGAATGACAGAATTCTTTCATGAAAAAATGTTGGTATGCATAGTCTTTGTGAAAAAAACACATTAGTTTCTCAGCCTTCAAGCTAGTCTCTTGATTCATGTAACATCATCAGTCACTTTCCCATCATCACAAAACCTTCCAAATTTTACGGATCATAAATTTATTCTAGAAAAAGGTGCCCAGGTAAATGAAACATATCCCTGACCACATGATTTTCTTTAAGAAAACTTCTAATATTTTTGTTTTTTATAAAAGCATAGAGAAGTCAAGTCTATTTTTTGCTTTGCTATTCCTTTCTGAATGCACTTGTTCATTGAAACAATTTAAAATTAAAATTTTCTTGAGATTACATGAAGTCAAACCGTTTAACATTTTTAAAATGTCTCTCAGTAAGAAAAATTGCCTTGTGCCCTTAGTTAAACACTGACTTCAAAACCATGATTTCTGCATTGGGTTTTATTAGCAGTCAGTAAGCAAATTTGAAGGGCCTGATCCTGCATTGCTGACACCATGCTGGATGACGCAGAAATAAAACAGCACACTGGAAATTAGATTAAAGGCCAAGTCTGCAACTGTTATTGAAATCAAATAATTCCAACTGCAGTCTTATGAGCAGTTAGTAGAGTCCCCATGGTGCTAAATTATCATAAATCTTGAGGGTATCTACTATTGTGCCAACTGTCCAATGAGATGTAACTATCCCTGCTGCAGGAGTTGGAAACCAAAAGCCATTCTCCCATCAGAGAGCAGGCTTTCTTCAGGAGGGACTGAGACCTGGATAAAGAGCTGGCAATGTCTTCTATGACCTTCTGTAATCCCTTTCCCTATCTTTACCAAGTGTACACAAAAAACCAAACCAAACCAAAACAGCCCCAAAACCAAACAACAAAACAAAAAAACAAAGAAAAAAACAGGGAAAAAATAAACCAAAAAAAACCTTAGAAAGGTTTCTCTTGCAAAAAATTAAAGTATCAAGCTGTAACATTAGCAATTAACGTTGGATAGTTCAAAGACCATACAAAGGAGTTTTTTTAACTAGACAGGTGTAAATATAGACCTTTTAGCTACAACCCATCTCCAGACAATGTGTGTTCATATCCTAATCTTGGACACTATTGCTTTTGACTTCCCCAGGCACAAGACTTTTTCAAGGGAAATAGAAAGAAAAAGAAAGGACTCAAAGGCTTTAAATTCATACAGTGAGCTTGATTCTGCTTGTCTATCAATTTCATCCTAAGCAGAAGAACATGGGTCAGTTGGAGTGAGTTGTGTATGAGAAAAAATGTCCTGTTCTCATCATAAATCTTTATACAAACTAAAACAAAATCTTTTTAGCTACCATGAGTGAGAGGTAGGTAAGTTAGAAGGAAGGCACCTGAACATTGGTATTCCTGCAATGTCAGTGTCTCTGAATAGCAAATGCTAAGTGAACAAACACCTTTTTCACCAAATCTGTTCTTTCTATAAAAACAGATTGAGTTAGAACAATATGAAAATAACCAAATGAAGTTAATCTTTGTAGAACCAACCGATCTTTGCCTGTGGTATCAGGCAAAGAAGACATGAATACAGCCGAATCTTAACTTACTGAGGTCACTGTAGGATTAGCTATTAAATTCAGGAGGGGTGGTTTTACTCATAAATAAGGACAGATTCTTTGTGAGAGCTCTGAGAAGGCTATCCCGTCTGATAAATATTTCTTTGAAACAAAGGTTGAGTTCGAAGACTCAATTCAAAGTGAGGTTTTGGTCTCAATAACTGCCTTTTCAAGACACTGTTTTAAACAAATCTATACACCCTTACTAATTTTGCTGGTCATATAGTCTTTCAGCAGATACTGCAGCTACCAGTTAGGGGAGTAGAAAATATTCTCGGATGAAATACTGCTAATGTTAAATACCCTATTAGTGTTCTGTGGTAGGAGTCTTTTTTTATTGAAGCTATCAGATCTTCATGAGTATTTTCTTGCTAACCTTCTTTTTCTACTGACTAAACATTTTGATATTGTCACAGATGAGGGAAAAAAAGGCTTACAACTGAGCAATCCCAAAGATCTTGTTTTCTGTTTCAAAACAGGAATTATTTCAATAATGTGATGGGGCTATTTAGCTTCATTTGAAAGAAAATTAGAAGATCTGTGGCTTGAAGAGCCCAAGTACTTCAAATACAGCATTTAAAAAATCTGATGGGCAGCCATTTTTGCCTAGTGTCACTGAGGTCTAACTGTTCCCAATGTCTTTTGGACCATAGCCAACCTCTTTTTTCCTATATTAAGGAAAAGATAGATAATATTCAATTTCTTCCTTTTCAGTCCCTAATTTTGGATATCATCTTCAGAAGTTTCAGATTTATGTAGTCTCATAACATGCCCTGGAGATATCACGTACCTAATTCTTCTTGTTCATTATCATCCCTTGTTTTGTATAAATTGCTGTTATGTTGAGATTTCTCTTCCCCCTTTATTAAGGCAGTTAACCATTTACCAGTTTTATATGAATTATCATAGAAAAATTTATTTGGTCTATAAAAATAATTGGCTTCTTTAACAGCAATATTATTCAATAGTGCCTTAATCTGTAGCAATTCTACATAAGCTTTTTACTATGGGATTTTTGATGTTCTAATTTTTTATTGTTATCTTTGCTAATAGCTCCAATTATTCTTGCCTTTGGCATTTCCTAATTTCATGACATACACCTAAAATCTAGCTTCTAAAAATTACTTTGAAAGCCTTCAGTACACTATGATATGAAGCAGAGACCAAATTAAAATTTATATATTCCTTGATTTTCCTTTTAATGGCTATTAGAAATACTTTATCCTTAAGTAATAGAGTATTGAAGCTCCAATGCAAACCTCTTTTATTCTCTTCTATTTGAATTATCTCTATTATTTCACTGGTATGTGATCAGATGAAAAGAAGCCATGCACTTTAATTCTCAATTTCCTCCCAAACAGGTTTTTTTTCCCTGAAAAAATGCCATGACTCATGCAAGACTGATTTTCCACAGAAAAAGAGTCTAAACTTGCTTCATTGGGGTCAGTAGAGCTACTCAAAGGTTCAGAAAATAAAGCTGCTTATCTTTGTGTTTATAAATTTGAGTCTTAAAATAATTTGTTTCATTTATATTTTTAACTACAAAGTACCAACCTTCTATTCAACGAATTTCAGATCAACTTAATTAATTTTTCTTGCCAGTTTACTATTACACATGCATAGGACAAACTGTCACCTTTTTTTTATATTGAAATGCAAGCAGAAGCACTCCTTCAGAAGTACAGTATTTCTGAAAGCACACTGAAGCCATGGAGCTTAGGTCTCATGATGACAGCAACCTCCTGAGATAACTTAAGTTCTTCACTGTATCTCCCAATGATGGACATTATAACTGGAATTTACTCTGTTTTTAGAAGAAATGTTGTGCTTGTCCATTTATCTATGTTTTAAAGGAAATGAGAATCCACCCCACTGTCATATGAAATAGATTTGTGCAAAAAGTGCAATTATAATCAGTTGCAGATGGATAAGATGCTTCTCTCTGCACCTCTGTGAAGTTTGGCTACGGTGAAATGTAAACTATCCTATTTTCTCATTTCATTTGGTATTTTTACCAAACAGTTCTGCTGTTTGAATTATTAGTATAGAAACTTTGTTCTCTTACTCTTTTGATGGCAGAATTAGGTGTCAGTGTTCATAGTAAGAATCCATACTATTAACAAATATCAAAGCAGAGTGAGATGAA
This sequence comes from Toxostoma redivivum, assembly GCA_013397375.1. Taxonomy (NCBI): domain Eukaryota; kingdom Metazoa; phylum Chordata; class Aves; order Passeriformes; family Mimidae; genus Toxostoma; species Toxostoma redivivum. Next base: position 344,626 of record VXBI01011031.1, read on the forward strand.
CATGGACAAATAAGCTGTGTATGATAAAATATAGCCACTCGAGGATTAAGGCATTATTCATTTCAAAGGCTGCTTTGTAATATAGGACTTGGTCATTCTGATGTAAGTTTCACATTTAAAGGTAAACTAACAAAGTGTTTGTTTTAATCAGCCTGTCCTGTGTAATCTGGTGGAAAAATAAACATCAGTTAAAAGGCTATCAGTCTGATAAAATGACTTACCTTAAATGTTAATTTGGAAAAAAAAAAAAAAAAACTAAACACTTCTTTCATTGTCATTGATTTGATTGAACTGCTGTTTCTCAGAGCAGCTAAGAAGGAAGTATTCCCAATCTCTTTCAAGCTCTCTTGTCTTTTGGGTTTGTTTTTTAGGGCTTTCTGTTTTGCTTTTGTGGAGTCTTTGTTGCTGGTTTGTTTGTTTGTTGGGGTTTTTTCTCGTGTTTACTGCCTCTCAACAATGTTTTTTGTGCCTGGAAGACAGCAGTTACAACAATATGATGCAGGTATTTTTCCACAGAGAGCTACTTGGTTCTTGGATATTGTTTTGATATTCCTGGAATAAATGTGTCGTCCTCCCCTTTGCAATAGCCATCACTGACAGAGAAGGAGAAGAACCTCTTTGGGTATTTTTGCTGTAGTGGTACAGAGCTCTGTGTGACTGCTTTGTAATCTGGTAAGGCTTCTAGTCCTTTTGTGCTTTGTGCAGTATTTAAGGCTCCTTTCTCTGGAGTTTTATACAGACCATAATGCATACAGGAATTTAGAAAATAGCCATGAGTTAAAGGAAACTAAACTCTGCCCACATTAATATACTGCTATCAGCTTCTGCAGTTGTATTATTCAGCTGTATTATTATATGCTGCCTAAGAGCTCTGCTTGTGGAACAGGAACACTTTATGTTTGAGTGAAAATAAGAGGGAAGATAAAAAACACAAGATAAAGAAAAATGCCACAAAATTACAATCGAGTGCTTGTGCTCATTGAGAGGTGATATGTACAGGTTTCTACATGCTTGTTTGTTTTGGACAAAGTCACAAAAAGAAATGTAAAGCATTTTAATAATCTGTTTCCAGCTCTCTGTGAGGAAATCTAGGTACAGCCTCTTGTAAAGTTTTGAAAGCCACGGTCCTTCTACTTTCTCCTTTGTCTAAAATCAATGCAAATGCAAAGTAATAATATGTGTAAAAAAATAAAGTGAATGAACAGTGACAGGGATGACAGTAAAATGTTCACAGTCATTACTGCATCTGCAAGCCCATCCATTTGTGATAGCAGTGTAGGGTGACTACCCTGGAGTAAGCAGAGTGTATATAGGGTAGATTTTTCCATACTTAAAAGTACATTTATTCAAGCTTGTCTTTTTGTGGCTAGGTGCTATTCCATAGACTGCCTTCAGCTGTTAAGTGCTGGTGCACTGTTTCTGTGATTTATTGTTCTCATAATCAGTAATATGTCTCTTATGTATATGCTTTCTTTTTCTTAGCTCTTGTCTCTGATGGTCATATTAAAAAAAATCTCTTCATGGTTTTGTAGCTTGTGCAGCAAGTGTGCATTTTACTTGTTTTATACTCAAAATGTTTCCCTCTGCAATTTGCTTAAAACTTGAAATTGAGCTCCGTGAGAGGTAGAATGACCAAAAAAAAATCATAGGATCCACTGAAATGCCTAGAGTTCAGTAAGTGGAGAGAGAGAGGGGAAAGCTAATTTACTGGTGTGGATCTCCCATACTTTTTGAAAGCTTCTAGTCAATATTTTGCCAGCATCCCATGAGCCTTTCCTCTCCAGGCAGCATCTCTTACCCCATTTAAACATTATGGCTTTTTTCAGTTATATAGGATCACCATGTTTGAATAGTATCTCCTGCCTCATTTGCTAAGTATAAGAAACTCCTCATTGTACATCCATTTTTTGTCTTGCAGTCAAGTGATCACAGGGGTTAACTGAGAGATCTTCAGACCTGAGCCACAATCTGCCTGTTTTGACTTACTGTGTTGTTTATGAAAAGTTACCCTCCGTTCTGAGATGCAGCTCAATGAACCAGCAAGTCTGGTGTGTGGAGTTTGTCCCTTCACAAAATGTGTTCATAAGCAAGTGGCTGCATGTTGGGTGTCCAGAAGGTGTAAAGGCTGTTTGCTTTTCCTGCATGGAGGTAAAGGCTCCTCTTCCAAGGCTGAAGTATCCTCACTCACTGCAACATCAACTGATTTCTGTGTGCAGAACAAGCTCAGTGCTGATCAGGGTATTGGGTGGAGTTTATGCTGGTCTATTTTAGAAGAGATTTTTGGTGCATTTTTTCATTCTCCTCCTATTCACGCTATGAGGGACAGTATGGCTCAGCGTGTTCACTGTCTGCCCAGCTTCTCTCTATTCCATGCCTGTAGTGTGTAATTAACAAGCAACAGGCCTTTCATACAAAGGAAAAGCAATAGGTGGACTACATGGCAATTTTCTAGTATGCAATTGTGTTTCCAGAGCTGTGCACATTGCTGCTGACACCTTTACAAATATAATAGTATGAATTTAACACACCAACAGAAATGTAAGGAAAAGGGAAAACCATGCTGGCTTCTTCTGTGCTAGAAAAACAACAAATTAAAATGTTTGGCAAACAGAGGACAAAATTTGTAGGGAAAACACTTGTATTTCCAAGCTTCTCAGAGTACATCAAGCCATAAAGTTTTAGAATTTCTTCTCGTTATTTTTATCTTTCTGCCTTCTTCCCCATCTCACTCCATTAAGCTTGCTTATAAAGTTATCAATAAAAAGTACTCCATGTATGAGGAACGGTAACAGAGTGTTCCTTTTGTGTCCAAAATATGTTGCTTAATTGCATAAAAATCACATTAAGTTACTGGGAACTTTAATAAGGTCTTCAAGCAGTCTGGTAAAAACATTTCCTTGAAAATGGTCAAGTTGACCTTTGAGCTGCAGTGTTTAAAGGGGAAGTTGAAATTCTCTGACTAGGTACATAAATTTGAATTTGATGAATGAGGAATTTATTGCTCATGAAAATAAGCAATGGTTAGTGTGATGTGTGTTAAGCATCAGGTAGCAAGTGTTACAAGTTGCCCATTTTGGCAGTATGGAACCACAAGTTTTCTTAACCTCGCTGGAACACAGGTAGCAAATTTTCTGCTTATTTATGAAGAGGGCAAAATAGTCACTAGAAATGGAAGATCAGACCAATCCATTTATCTGTTTCATGGGATTAATGAGCTAGGAAACCACCTCCCACTGCCAACTAGATGGCATTAGTACAACTGTATGTAGACAACAAAGAAAGACTCCCCAGAAGATAGACTCTTTTCAAGTAAACCACAGTAATTTTTAGCTTTTCTCTTTACTCATATGAGTAATTTCACTGATTACTGGCATGAGGAAGATGGCCTGGGTTTGGCCCAATTAAGAGATGTTGTTTCTTAGAATTCCAACAATAACATTCCTACACATTATTCTACAGAGCTCTTGCCTCGGGGCCCAATCTTGTCATCCTTCCACACACAGCATTTCCATTGAAGTCAGGATCAAGAAAATTATAAACCATACAGCATAAAAAGATATGCTTGGTTTATTCGGCACTGGAAAGCTCTATGTACAGACTTTTGGGTGCCATTCCATAATTTCGACACAAACAAAATGGGAAGCAGGGGAAGGTTACTGTATGAGTATTATCAAAATTTTAATACCAAGTACATAGTTCTGGTAGGAATCAACCAGCATTGACCTATAAATATTGGAATGCACCCACTGAAATGAAACTATTCTTTAAAGATTAATACCGATTCTTTTCTCATGACCTTATTCTCATCTCTTCAAGCCTCTTCAAGGCCAAGTAGTATGGATGGGCAAGGAGCAGTGGATGTTTACAACCAGCAGCACCTTGCAAGAAAGAAGTGTGCTAGTGTGTCTTTCATAAATGGCCCCAGCCATGGTTTCCTCAAACTTTTGCCATCTTTGAATTGCACTTGCAGAACATGCTCCAAATGAAGCTGAAAACCTTTAGCTTAAATGTGACTAAATTCTGTGTCTGCTTTGCATAAGACTACTTTATGTTTAGTCTCATGATATGTTATCAGATACTTGGATGAAGAAGAGATTGGTCTTGACCTGCAGACCTTCAGTGGCTGTGAATGATCTGAGAAATTCTCTTTCCCTATGTGAGCTTCTCTGAGCTGTCACGTGTGCTGCCAATGGACTCGCAAGGATGTACCAGTTTGACTTTTCCAAGTCCAGGTTCAGAAATTGTTAGATCAAATGCAACATTGCTGTTTCTTCCAGCCTTTTCTTGGAGTATGTGGTCTGAGGAAAAGGACAGGTGAAGTTGAAGAATGAGAAATCACTTCAGAACAGTTTTGACTTGTTTCTATGAGGATCAAAAAAATTCTAGGCATTTAAATATGCTGAAAAATATTACAAGGGTCTAAATAGTCAGTTTTGGTTTTCCTATTCTCTCAAGTGGTTAGAAGTTTTTGAAATTCCTTTTTATTTTCATTCTCATTATCTCTTCTGTTTTATTTTTATTTTACATGTTAAGAAAAAATGTATGGCAAACAATGCCTCAAGCATTGCAGCACGGTTAGGAACCAGGTTTCTAAATGCCTCAGTTAATATAATGTATAATGTTGCATTCAGCAGCAACTCATCTGATTGAAATAATTTGACTGGAATTAAACTATTGCTACTAAAATTTATGTAAAACTAATGAAAAATTTATTGGTTTATAAAATCCTTGCTTTTATCCAGGACTAACAATTCCTATGCAACTCTAGTGATCCTCCCACAAACAGTTGAGAGAAGATAAAATATAAGGGAGTTCATCAGTTCATATTCCCTGAGATCCTCACAGTTACTCTTCTTTGTGATCCAGTCTTTTAACTTTTTCATTACTTTAATCTTAAAAAATAGATTTTTAATTAAATTCAGAGCTATTATTCCCCTTTAGGGGAGGTGGGAAAAACAAATGCAACTCTGCTGAAGGACCTCTGAGCATAACACTTTCCCCCTCTTTACAGTTCATTTTGGCATTTTTATATATCTTCTGCTAATAAAATGTAATGATTTTCATCTTTTACTTTGACATCTGAGTCTGTATCTTTTATCTGTTGTTTACAGTGTTTCAGCCCATAAATAAATCATATGACAAAATAAATTACTTAATCTTGTGTTTTATTTGGAAACACATTAAAGCCTAGCTTTGGTGGGAAAAAAATCATTTTACACCTTACAATTGCTTATATACTTTTATGACTTTTGTGTCACGTTCAAATACTATCAAGGTGTCATATCAATACCAATTGTTCACAAGAGCCACATTTTAAACCTTTCAAGTTTTCTGATAGAATTTGATAGGAATACTTTGAAATGAAAGTACATCTGTGTTTGACAAATGGCATTTTCAGTTCTGAGTGGGTTTTTTTTAATATGTTGGTATAGTGCATTACAAAAGCAATATTAATCCCCAAAACTTTCTTCAAATCAGTATACATGTAATTATAATGAAGTCCGTTTATCCGGTCCCCTGTATTCAAGATTGTTTGTTGTCAGCATCTGTTTTTTCCATCCACTATAAATTCACTTATTCTGCAGATTCCCAAAGTTGTTCTTTTGTATTTTTGACATCTGTGTAACTAGTAAAATAAATTGTACTGAATTTAAGGCTGTATTTTTATTCCCAGTTTCTTTTAGATACATTCTGTTTCTGCAATGAGAAATAAATGGTAAATATTTTCTCCACTGTTGTGAAAGAAAAAAGAGTTTATAACCTCAGTGCATTTATCAAAATTTTTACCTGGTCAAAGAAAATTAAATCCTATTCTAAATAGTTACTTGCATGTCTCTTCTAGAAGCTTCTTTTCTTCACAAATGCCTCCCACAAAACTATCTTTCACATAGACAGTGTGCCCTCTTTTCTTAGGTTAATTACTGAAATATGATGTGGTTTGGTTTCATTCTTAGTAATTTCCGGATTCTATTCCAGGACATTTGGGATAGAGCCCAAGAGCTTAGCATGTTTTCCTTTTTTCATGGTAAAATTGTGCAAATATGCATTAGAGTGTGAAAACAAACAGTCTAATACATTTTTGCAAAGCTCTTTATGTTTACTGTTTATTGCAGATACCAGATACTAATTAAAATGTGCTAACAAAAGCCAAGATATAAAGAACAAAGATATAACGAAGCCTCATCTTTTAAAAATACTTGTGATTAATCCCAGAGGACATTGTGTCATACGTCATTATTATAAAATCCAAGAAAGTTAACTACGTCTTTGGAAAAGATATAGTGCCAAACGCTGTATCCAATCCATGGAAAAATAATCATATTATGGTCATGTTTTCTAAGGAATAATCTTTTCAGATCCTATAATAGCATCCAGCTACAGCCCCTCTTGTTTATGGCTCCTTGCACTTCTCCGTGAAAACTTCTTGAATAGGTTTTTAAACATGTTGAAATGCTTCTTCCTCTTACTGACATTTGCCTGTAAATAGATCTCTGTCTTTATTAAAACGAGATGATTTAAATTTGATCCCAGAAGACATTCTTAAACAAGAAATTAACTTAATATGCTTGTTATTTTAAATGTGTGGAAACAAGTTACTGCTTGATTTTAATTCTGTTCAAGCAAAGATCAAACTTTTAGAGATTTTGTATTCACTTCAGGTGAAATAAACTGCTGGTCCAGTAACTAATGCTTGCAACAAGGTACAATTTCTATGGTCCTGTTGCACTCTGGATCTGGAGATTAGAGCATTCATGCAAAGTAATTCTGTTTTCCTGTACACCGAGGTACTGAAGCATAGAAACTGGGAACATGCAGGGATTAGGCATATTAACAAACAGAAACTGATCAATCTGTTCACAAACTGTGAATTTGCTGTCCAGAAACTCAAGTAAATGTCAGCCACCCACGCAATGGTCTGCAGTGGTGTGGTAGCATCTGAAAAACTATTTACTAAATGACTGTCACCATCATCTCTTCTAGATATCCTGTTACTTCCCGTGTGATTACAGCACTAGGGATTTGGGAAAGAGATTGTTCTCTCAATTTGTTGGCCCTGTAAGAGGTGAAGAACTCAGCACATGCTGAAGATTCATCCTCTTCATCTGGTGGAAGGAAGAGGGTAGCACTGGTGGAGGAAGGCAGTTCCCTGTGTTTAGGAAGGGGATGTTGCACCTCCTCTTTGTATTTCCCTGAAACAGGGCAGACAGAGATCAACAATGGAAAATAAGTTTTGTAAAAAAGACTTGATTCATTACTGATGTATCAGAGGGCAACACAAAACCCCTCTGTGGAACTCTGTTCTTGGTTAGGCTGGCTGCCTAGTCACTGTCCAAAAGCTTTCATGTGACTTTGTTTTTACAGAAAATTTGAAGGTTACTGGGATGTCACTTTGCTGCTCAGGATAACACAGATGACACTGGCTGGTCTTCTGGGTCTTCTCTATGTCTGGATGTTTCAGTTTTCTCAGATTTTACACTTCCTACTTTTCATTCCAGAACCTCAAGAAAAAAATTTTCAACATGCTGTTTAGAAAACATTTTAAGCATTATTGTTCTTTTCCCATCCATATATCAAATTCTTCGAGTACATGGGATTGTTCCTTTCATACAGCAGCTGGTATCAATTAACACAAAGTTATTTTGAAATCCTGAAAAAGTTGTACCACAAACTCTGCTTGGGTTGTATTTAGATTGTTTCAGAAATTAAAAAATACGCAACCTTCTGGAAACAGGAATCTAACCTAAATGGACGCATTTTCCTTCCCCATTTTGCTTTGTTTTTATAAGTAGCTAATATCCCATTATTTTATTATGTTAAGTATATATTTGAAAAAATTTAATTCATATATCTGTTACTCCCAACTGTTCCTCAAACAACCACAAACGTTTTCAGGTGTTGCATGGAAAGGACCACTCTGAAAGGTTAACATTGTCCAGTCTCTTCAGATTCCCTCCAGGGACCACAAAGAGAGACAGGCTCTCTGGGGCCAGGAAACTGCTGAATTAACTCTCTAGGGAAGTAGTTTTCTACTCATTAACTATAAAGGCAGTTTAGGCAAATTCAACTCACTAGTTAAAATTAACCCTTGAGAATACTTCTCTCAGCTATGTTAGTCTAAGGGAAAATTTATTCTTTCATTAGGTAGGAAACCTATAAAATCTGCAGGACTACTTCTGAATGAAACAGAATATTTTCTATTGTAATAGGGAGTGTGTATGAGAAATATTTGCTAGTATTGGTGGACTAGCATTAAACTTCTCATGTGAAGTTATGGAGAGATTAAGAAGATATTAGAGAAAATAAAGATTTTTCATCAGTACTGAAACAACGATGAAATCCATTTGATTGCTTATCAGCTAGAGTAGGTTCAGACACCTTGTGTCTGAGAAAGGTTCAGGTGGTGCTCTTTTATTTGAACTACTTTCCCTCTAATAGAAGCTCCTGCAAACTCCTGTTGTCATTAGTGTATCTCAAAGGCATAGATCAGCAGCCAGAGCCTATCCCTGGCCTTGCAGCACACATCTTTCCTTTTAATGCAGTGTAGTTTGTCAAATAAACTAAATATGATGTCTTCCTGTAAAGGGAGTGTGTAACACATTTTTTTCCTACTCCACATACATCCATTTCCAACAAATTGAAATAAAAGCAAGGTTTTAATTCTTTATTTTTCACCAGGTGCAACTGAGTTTGCAGTGTGAAAAAAGGAGATTATTTTTTTTCTCTGTTTAACAAAGCTTCAGATGTGGTTTTTTTTTTTTTTCTCCTATTTGCTTGTATCTCAAAACATCTGGAATAAAGCAAAAGAGATATGGAACTTGCATTTTTTTTCCTTGATGGAAATCATTGGGTAAAAAAGGAATGAGGGCTTTTAAATTCCAGTATAGATGTAAAGAGTTCATGCCTCCTCCTTCTCACTCTCTCTTTGCACTTCCCATTTACAGGTACACTTTGAACCTGAAGAATTAACACCTTTATTTTTTGCTACTGAACATTGCCATCTTTCTGAACTTGGTGGCTACTCACCAAAAGTGTGGACATAAACAGGAGGCTGCTATTTGACACAGTATGTAACTGTGCCATGGTAACAGAGCTGTATTGTTAGATTTGAAATGCGGGCCAACATTCCATCGGTGGTATTTGTCATGTGAAAAGCCATACTGTGTTCCACTAATGGCTCCTGAACACAACTGTTATTTGGCAATAAGGGTTAAGTACAGTGGATGCTGCTCCTGTGCTATGAAACACTGATCAGCAAATTCCGTCAGAGGAAGTCAGCACCTTGTAAAGTGTAAAGCCCTGGAAAGAGCTTGGCATTCAAGTGCCATTGAATACTCTGTTGATGGGAACACACAAACAGTTTAATTTGGACCTGATAAAATCCTACCAAGTTTGTGGTTCTGTCTTCTCTTGTATGTGCCCTTTTTGGTCTTGATAATAAAAATAAGAAAAGAAAACTGTAAAGAAAAAAGTACCTTACAAAAGTACGTGCTTGGACTGACTCAGGCACAATTAAGCTAGAACATGCCAGTCTTAACCTACTGAGCTGTGTGTGGGTGTAACTGCATGAACAGAATTTGACACTCTCTACTGCCCGATACCACTGAAATATCTATGCAGAGTGATAAGCAGATAACAGATTGTCAGCCTTTTAGCTGAATTTCCTATTTTTGTTGGTATAAATCAGACTCTTGCTTCCCCCCCCCCCTTGTTCTTCACCCTTTTCCTCTCCTTTGAGATATCCTAAATCCTTGCTGGAACCCTGCCAAATCCTTCGCCGCCTGTGTCATTCATTTCTTTATATCCTTTCATTTTTTAGGCTTTGTCTCATGCCATCCTTCTCACTAGAGATCCAGCTCCTTCTCTGCATGCAGGGATCACTTAGGGCATACGTCCCTTCTTTCTCTCAGCTTTCCTGGGAGCTCAACACATTGCCTCCGTGACACTTTTATCCTATGCTAGTCTGGGAAATGAGACTCCAGATTGAGACCACCCCCATGTCAGGTGCCCAGCTAATGCTCTGCATAATGCACTCTGCGTTCTCTTACGGGGATGCTGATGGAGAGTTAAGTAGCCTTCAAAAATGCTTAGGAGATGTAACATTTCACAGGGACCTCGCTTAAAACATATGGGCCTTGCCTTAGGGCCAGCTAAAAAGACACAAGATTACTAAGTTTTTTACATGTATCTATTCACTTTCTTGACTTCATTGGACAAATGAATACTCCTATGGAGAGATATAAAAAGGGGCTGAAGAGGACTAAATTGTCCCTTTGCATACATACAGAATAGCCATGGAAGTTATCTAGGCTGAGGATTGTATGTATCTGTTCTAGAACAGAATTTAGTTTGCCCAATGCTGGGATGGTAATTTGCGGCTTTAACCAGTTTGGAGAGCAACGAAATTTGAAAACTATGTTAAGGGCCAGATAAACTTCTCCATTTCCAAAAAGGGACAAATAAGAAGAAATGTTCCTTCCCTAATGCATAATTTCTCCTTTTCTAATGTAAAATATAGTAAATTACTCCAAACACAAACTAATCATCAAGAAGGCAACAATACTGTTAATGGTTTAAGCATAGTACTCAGTCTGAGTTTACTCTGCCTTATGGAAATATCAAAGTCATTTTCATTATGCTCAGAGGTTTAATATAGCTATTAGAACAACAGCTACTCCATTGGTGTTACACCACTAGATTTGTTAAGTTGATTCAACACTAGAACTATGACTCTTATTCTTCCAGTTGCATTTGTGAATTTGTTTGTGTTTAAGTTTGAGTAATTGAAGTCTTGTGGGAAGTAAAGTCATTGTTCATCTGCTTATTTCAATCTGTGCTGGGAAAGCCAATTTTCTCTTGTTAAATTATATTTCTAATGTTCAACAGGGATAGTTGCAGATACTTGCTGTCATGCCTTGCTTTCTGTGAAATATATCTTAGCTGACTCTCCAAGCTGTCTTATCACCCCCTGATGTTTCAGCAGCAAGATGATTCATTCAGAATGGTCTTACCCCATTTCTGACATCTCAAATCTGTGAACTGAGATCATCTGAGAGGGATCTGAAAGTGGTATTCTGTAATGTGGCTAATGCAGAACTATTATCTAAACACAGCAATGAGACCAGGCCAGATTTTTTTTTTCCTGAGCTTTCTGCTTTGAAGCTGCAATCCCACATCCATGTCCCCACTTCCTTTGGTACTACATTTTCCACACCTGTGTTGCTTGGGGCTCCTCAGATGCCTTTACAGACTGAGCACAACTCTTGACTATAGTGGTGAGAAGGGCAAATCTTGATGTGAATATTCTGTTAGAATAAATTACACTTCCTGCTTGCTGCGTGGACAAGAAAAAAAATATTTTGTCCACCAAATCACTCTTTCTTTGAGAAACAGTGCGGCTTGCAATATTTGGGAACTCGGTTTAAAAAACAGTTTTTGAGGATCTGGTCATTTTACTTAGGTGCTTCATTGAGGGCAGAGACTTTTGGAAACATTATATCAACTATCATATAAATGCAAACACTTAAAAAATAGGCAAAGACAATGTAATTGTAGAGTATCATGCCATAAACCAATACAAAATTTTTCTCTTCTAAGCAAAGAACCAATCTTTGGTCTACATATAATGAAAGAATAGAGCAGCTTTAATGAGTGATGAAAAGTTGATCTAAGTCCCACTGAAGTAAATGAATGGGTTTTTATCAGTCTTCTAATGCATAGAATAAAGCAACTGTCTTTGTTACTTTTTGAAAGTGCTAAAAATGTTTTGCACATTTTGAAAAAGTGAATTGTTGAGTTTCATCATAGCTTTAGAGCTGACCTCAAGTGTTAATAAGCTTTCTTTCAGAACATCTTTGAATGGAAAACAGCCAATTGTGCAATGAAGCCAAGTGAATATGTGAATATTTGGGGGTAGAGTGAGAGAATGTGCTTAGCTTCTTGTTGTTCTTTTTTTTTTTTTTTTTTAAGATAAGCATTTAAGGCATATGAGATGGCATAGGCATTCTCTTAAGACATTTAAGGAGATATCATCTGAATCCCTTATTTTCTCAGGGTACTGAAGGAGAAAGTATTGATTAGTCTATATGCTGGAATTCACATCCTATTTGTAGAGAGCTAATAAAAAAATAAAAAGACTGTGGTCCCAGTAGAGTTTTAGCAAAAGTAATGGTAACAATAATGAGTTTCCTACAAATGCTTTCACATGTTTGGAAAATTTTCTGTTCTCTTTTAATAGCTATTAGGCTTGTTAAGCTGAAGTGTATAGACTTAAAGGAAATTAAAATGAGAATATGTACAGTGTTGCACTATTGTTATACTATTTCTAGGGTTTCTTTATCTAGATTAACACACTGTTTTAATATTTTGTTGTCATCCCATGCCTGCTTTGGTCAGCTGGAGGCAGTATCCTAAATTCAGCCTCTCAAACTGACAAAAAATATTGAAAGGAATGTAGCTTTTTGAAGACAAGTAGCCAGTAGCCATGAGATTTGCTGTGTAAAGAGCAATTAGAAGATCTGTCTGCAGCAAAAGCCCTTGAACATAGCTTAGAGAGATTTTGAACAAATCTTCTGCTGCCTGGGAATAAATTTCAAACACCCAAGGAAAAATATTTCTCTATACCACTCATAGTAGGTCATGTTGTTTTATCTGTTTAACTGCTGAAGTCCAAAGACACTGTTTCCTCCTTCCCAAGATTATTTGAGTGAAACACTTCAGATCTATCATTGAATACATTTATTTCATGCTGAGGAAGAAAATGTATTGTGAAGAGATAAATTAATTTGCCATTTCTATTCCACAGAGTAATTCTTCCAGGACACTCTCAGTACCTGTTCTTGCAAAGGCTGGTTTCTGAGCTAGCATCAAAAAAACCCTAGTTTTTCATGTGGCTTGCTGTAATGCATATATATATATATATATATATATATATATATTTTAATGCTTCAATTAATAATTCAGATTAATTCATAATGGGACTAAATATTAAGGAAAATATTATAAAAATCAATATCAATAATTCATGATGTCTTTTTGGCTAGAAAGATAATTTTTCAGAAATTATAAGGAAAGAAATCATTTACACAAACCTCCATCTTTACAATCTTACAACGACATAGTAATTATTATCACTCAGATGGGCATGAGAATAATCATTAAATAGGTATTTAGTTACAGGCAGATGTCTTGAAAATCTAATAAACTGTTGGATCAGTATCAAGAGTGCTGTCCCATTTGATAAAAATATCCCTATTTATAATTAGGAACCAAGCAAAATTTTGCATGGTCATAATAAATGTAGGTTTGTATGTATACATACCCATATGCAAGCACATATATGTACACACACACTTGTGCTCTTTAATTAGTTTTTGTTCAGTAAGAGACATGACAGATGAAAAAACTGAATCACAGAGTTCATAATGGTTGGGGTTGGCAGGGACCTTTGGAGATCACCTGATCCAACTCAAGCACGGCCAGGTAGAACAGGCTGCCCAGAACTGTGTCCAGATGGTTCCATCCTGGAGACTCCACAAAATCTCTGAGCAACCTGTGTCAGGCATTGAAAAAGTTTTTCCTGTGTTTCTGTTTGTGCCCATTGCCTCACTGAGTGCCACTAAGGAGAGCCTGGATCAGTGCTCTTAGCACCCTCCCATCAGGTATTTCTCTTCTTTAGGGTTAAAAATCTCAGCTCTCCTAGCCTTTGCTTGCAGGTGCAATGCTCCAGTTCCTTCGTCACTTGGTGGCCCTTTGCTGGAATGTTTTCAGCTCAGTGAGCTACAGAGAACTCTCAGCTGTGAAGCTCAGAAGTGGACACAGTAATGCAGGTGTGGCCTCATAAGTGCTAAATGGATGTAAATGCTGGAAAAAGTTGAGAGTAGAGGTGAGTCGACTAAATTCAAGTCAAGTCAAGTTGAATCAAGAAAAACACTGAACAACTGAGTTTACACTGAGCAGAAATATTTCTTTCACATCTAGAATGAGTGATTTCACAAATGGGGTAATGATGGTTCACATGTCATAGCTAACCTTTTTCTACCCTAAGCAAAAAACCAGCTGTTTTCTTAACAGAGAAGAAAAGAAAATAAAGTACTAAAAGAATATCTAAATGCTGAACATTTATGTGTGTTACTATTCTTTTATATGTTTGTGAAAGATGCACACGTATTTCAATGGATGTATCTTGAGAGAAGAGTCACACCCAGAATTTGAAATAAACAAACCAGGATTGTTTAGTTTTCACTTCTTGTTAACTGCAATGCCCCCTTTAACTTATTCTTATTTTTTTCCAGTGGATTTAGTGTTGACAAGAGCAAAGGGTTACAGTCCTCTGCCTCCTGCTGGATATTTTGTTCACTGGCATCTGAGAACCGTCTGCAATGTGAAGGAATTGAAGAGCATACATAGATAATGTTTTCTATAGTATGTTTATGGTGACAGATTGAGAGGTCCCTGCTGCTCTGCTGCTACTCCCAGTAATTCAGAATACTAAAGATCTCTGCAACTTCTTTTGTCTCTTTTCTGAAAGGTCCTTATTCACTTAGCACACTTCCCATGGAAGCTATTGCAAACCTGCAACTGTGGTTGTGCTTCTTTGAACATTTGTTATCTTTCATCCTTTTGTAAATAGTGGGGGGGCAGAAAAGTACACAGTAATTAAAGTGAGACAGACTCCTAGATTTATAATGTGGTACAATAATATGTCCTAATACTCAGTTTATTTTTAATAACCAATGGCCATTAAAATATATTCTTATAAACTGGTTAGAATCCTTGATCATCAGTAGCAATAGTGGTTTTATATATGTAACATTCCACATTTCCCCCACATTTTGTAGCTCTTATTTGAATCTGCAATTTCAATACCCAGGTGTTGAGTTTTGCAGTGCTGCAGTCAGTTCTACGACTGTCTCATCATGCTCATCAGACACTGTTACGTTACTTCTCCCTTCCTGTTCCATATCCCTCAGCTCTGTAATGCCCTGCTGGCAGTGGCCCTCTGCATTAAAAGTGCAATGTCTATTTTCTTTACCCAAGATTTTGTCCTCTGAAGTTATTTCTTTATCTTTTTATCCCTGAGAGGATCTTTGACTTAAGATCATTTCTTGAGGGACCTTAATTTAAAAAAATTAATCAGAATAATAAGTTCAGAGAGTACCTCCTAGCACGAAATTGGATTTCAAGTAAAAGTTTAAGCACTCATCATTCAAAAACTCCTAACTTCCTCAAATCAGCTATTTTATAAGGTTAATGCAACATTAACATCAATGCAATCTTATTTTTTTCAGCCAATCACAAATATTTTGCTCATGTTCATCATTAACCTGGCATTAGCTAAGTATAACTTGTCTTATGCCGTGGTCAAATGTTCTTGTGGTTTAACATGCATCCAGTTCTTTTTCTGGACAAATAAGAAAAGCAGTGAAATAAGTTTAAAACAGAAAAGAAGCTGCCATAAACTTACTTTCACCACTTTTCACAGAGGCTCGGTAGGATGACCTCCTGGACCCCATGACTGTATTTATTATCCCACAGCAGAACAGTTACATGCACTTTTTTTTTTTTCTTTTTGGAGGTTCCTTCAATAGAAAGTTCAGTTATGGCCCTCTTTTCAAATAACTTTTCAAATAAAGTGAGAAAAAGATGGGTAAGATTGTGAAGATGATACACTAGGAATAGATAACTGAGAGGAGACCAAAAAAATCTAGAACAAAGTAAGGAAATTGAGAGGGAAGGGTGTGAAAGTGGATGCAGGCACTATGAGACAAACAACATGAATAATTCTGGTGGTGCATGTTTTTGTATCTCTGCTTATTTTCGCAGCATGCCTAATGTGCTGTTGTTCAGGAGAAAATATAATGTCTTGTGAAGAAGGATCACTGGGCGATATAGCCTATTCACCTCTGAAGCTTTTAGAGTTACTTACACATAAAATATTTTCTGGAAGTGTCTTTTCATTCTTACCCACTTACATAGATTATTCCTGTTATTCAAATTCATATTTCTTACTAGGACACTAAAAAACTTGAATGTTGCCAATTTAGCTACATTGCATAGAAATAACAAGCAGAATAGTAAATATCTAGCAATTAAAATTTGGAAACTTTCTGTGGTTTCCTTATTGGACTTTATTTTACACCCCAAAGAGGTTGCCAGGTTTTGTGTTACTGTCTCTTCAAACAAAGGTCTCATACATCACCCCTTCCTCATTTTTGCTGTTAGTTGTGTATGCTGCATAGTAATTTTCAGTTGTTTTTTTCAGCTTTAGCCATAGCATAAACATTTTTACCATCAATATATAGTAATTGCAATGAGTTGAGTACAGTTTTGCTAAAATATCCTTAAGTGGAGAGATTCTGGCAGTGTTTTGTAAAGAAAAGAAACGATGGTATATTCTACAGCTACTTATTGTTTAAAGATAATATTTTCATATTTTCCCATTATTGTTGTTTATTTTTAGCATTTTCTTTCAAGATGTTCAAAATCATAGCTTTGCTTTTATCTTACGCTTTTTGATTCTGTCCTGCTCTCACATACATGGAACAGTATTCCAAATACTCCAGGACTTTTTGGGTATTTGAGACATAGATTAGTTCAGCATATTTCAGTCTTTCTTTCAGAAAACAACTTCTGTGATTCTAAGATTAGTTCTATGGTTAAGCATTTTTTTAATGATTACATCCATGTTTAAAAAGACAATGTAGTTTGCCCTTTGTTCTACATGTCATTGCTATCAGCCAAAAGGCTGGTCAGGCAGACCTTGCCCTTGGAGAAGCCATTCTGGCTGTCTCAAATCACTTCCATGTTCTCCATGTGCCTTAGCAGAGCTTCTAGGAGGATCTGTTCCATGACCTTCCCAGCACAGAGCTGAGGCTAATTCCCAGGGTCCTCCATTCTACCCTTTTGACAGACGGATACAATATTTCCTTTTTCCAGTCACCTGGAACTTCACCTGACTGGTGTGACTTTACAAATCTCGTGTAGAATGGCTTGGCAAGTACATCAGCCAATTCTTTCAGGCCTCTGTGATGCATCTCATTGGCTCCCATAGACTTATGTATATTCAACTTCTTCAGGTGGTCATGAACCGGGGAAGCATTTTGCTGCTCCAGTCCCCATCCATTTGAGAGGTGTGGGAAGAGAGATTGCCACCGAAGACTGAGGCCTGCTACTGAATGGAAGAGGGACCCTGGCAACAAAGGACATGGAGAAGGCAGAGTTCATCATTCTTCACTGGCAGGACTAGCCCATGGGAATCTCTGACCCCAGAGACCAGGGTAAAGGAATGTTGGAAGGAAGGCTTTCCATTGGTCAAGGAGGATTGGGTTAGAAAACACGTAGATAAACTTTACATCCATGAGCCCATGGGCCCTGGCAGGATGCATCCAGGAGTGCTGAGAGAGCCAGAGAACACCACAGCTAGGCTGCTCACGGTCATCTCTGAAAGGTCATGACCATCAGGAGAGGTGCCTGAAAGCTGAAAGAAAGCAAATGTCACCCTGGTCTTCAAAAAGGGCAAGCAGGAGGAGCCACGGAACTACTGGCTGGTCAGCCTCACATCAATCCCTAGGAAAGTGATGGAGCACCTCATTCTGGAGGCCATCTCCATCCACATGGATGACAAGAAGCTGATCAGGAGTAGTCAGTGTGGATTCACTGAAGGTAAATAAATCGTGCTTGACCAACCTGACTGCCTTCTATGGTGAAACAAATACCTGTGTGGATGAGGGAAGAGCAGTGGGTATTGTCTACCTCGACTTCAGCAAGGCTTTCGACACTGTCTCTCACAATATCTTCATAGGCAAACTCAGGAAGTGTGGACTGAAGGAGTCAACAGTGATGTCAATTGAGAACTGCTGGAACCAGAGGGCTGTCATCAGTGGCACAGAGTTCAGCTGGAGACCTGCCACTGCTGGTGTTCCCCAAGGTTCAATACTGGCCCCAGCATTGTTTAACTTGTTCATCAGTGACTTGGATGAAGGGGCAGATGCCTCCCCAGCAAGATCACTGATGACACAAAGCTGGGAGAGTAGAAAATACTCTGGAGTACTGCCCTTCAGAAGGACCTCACCAGGCTGGAGAGATGGGAAGAGAAGAACTTTCTTGAATTTAGGCAGAATGCAGGTTCCTGCATCCAGAGAGGAATAACCCCGTGCACTAGTACAGGCTGGGAGCCAACCTGGTGGAAAGCAACTCTGCACGGGAGGACCTGGGGGACCTGGAGGACAGTAAGCTGTCCAGGAGCCAGCAGTGCCCTTGTGGCCAAGAAGGCTGATGGTGTTCTGGGGTGCATTAGGAAGACCACTGCCAGTAAAGCAGAGGAAGTGATCCTGCCCTTCTACTCAGCCCTGGTGAGGCCACATTTGGAATGCTGTGTCCAGTACAAGAGAAACATGGAGCTCCTGGGGCAGGTCCAGCAGAAGGTGACTAAGATGATTGAGGGACTGGAGTATCTCTCTTATAAGGACAGGCTGAGGCAGTTGGACCTGTTCATTCTTTAGGAGAGATGGATAAAAGGGAACCTCATCATGTCTAAGTGTCTAGAGAATGTCAAGAGGATGGAGCCAGGGTCTGCTCAGTGGTGCCATGTAATAGTAAAAGAGGCAATGGGCAGAAGCTGATGCAGAGGGAGTTTCACCTGAATATGAGGAAAAACTTCTTTACTGTGCAAGTGACTGGGCACTGGAGCAGATTGCCTGGAGAGGGTGTGGAGTCTCCCTCACTGGATATATTCAAGAACTGCCTGGACACAATCTTGTGCCATATGTTCTAGGATGACTCTGTGTGGTATTGGACCTAAATAAAAGGAGAAAAAGACAAAAGGAACAGCAAAACACACGGACTCCTTTTGGGAAAAGAAGCCGATTTTATTGAACCGAGAGCCCATATTTAAAGCATGTTCCGATGCACGGAACAGAACCGTAGTTCATTGGTCCACTGGGACAAACATCTCCCAGGATGTGTCCCACGGAAAAAACACCAGGTGTCTGTCCTTGTTGTGAATTCCTTCTTGTTTTTCCAACTTGTTTTTCACAGATTCCAACCTGTTTTTGACCATGTTATCACCTTGGGAACTTTCTCCTTATCACCCTGAGAACCAGGCAAAACTCAAACTTGTGAGAAATACTTCTCCAAGCTAACTCACTAGATGTCTCTCTGACCACAACTCTGGTTGAGCAGGAAGGTTGAGCCAGATGACCCACTGTGCTCCAACCTCACCAACTCCGTTATTTTGTGATTCTGTGAAAACTGTTGTTGAGTATCTCAGCCTTCTCTTCAGCTATTGTTACCAGTTTTCCAGCACTGTTTATCAGCATGGGTACACATTTTTTGGCCTTCTTTTTCTGGTTAACACGCACAGAGAAGTCCTTCTTGTTATTCTTGGTTTCCCTTGCCAAATTGAGTTCCAGCTTTGCCTTGACTTTGGCCTTCCTCACTCCATCTCTACACAACCAAACTTCATCTCTATATTCTTTGCAGGTTACCTGTCCTTGTTTGTATTGCCTGTGCTTTTGTTTGTTTTCCTATAGTTTGACCAGTAATTCCCTACCCAGTCATGCTGGTATCCTGCCTTCCTTGCCTTGCTGCCTCTCAGTTCTCACAGTCATCTTTTACAATCCACGTTTCCTACCCCTTTACTGACTGTCTCCTGTCCTGAATTCTCTTTCCTTTACTGTATCCATTGGTCACTTTTGCCCATCATATTTATGCCTCTCTATATACGAGTATCTCTCCACATATACTGGCAGTCCTGGCACTTTCTCCACAAGGTCTTTTCTGCCTCTTCTTGTCACAATACCCGACCCAGATCATAGTCTGATGTCTGTCTGCCTTCCATGTCTTCTTCCTCCTATTTCCCCACTATCTTCCATTCTCTTCCACTTCATTTTTCTTCCTGTCCATAGGCCTCTTGATCATGTATTTAAAATATAAAGCATTGCAATAATAGGAGTGCTAAACTTTCAAAAATGTGGTTTTTAATTGTATTTTCAATTATTTGTATGTGTCTCTATGTTTATACTTGAGAGTATATTTTGTTTATGGCCTAGAGCTTTTCTTTACATACTGAGTGCTAGAAGTGTGCATGCTTAGAAAATGGAAGCAGATGTTCTCATACAGTATCTTGATTCCAGCAGCTGAGGTTTCAGAAAGACTATCAAATGTTTCTAACTCTCACAATAAATTACATAACTTGGCACTAATATGCTGATAGTATGCTATCAGTAGTGCAGATCTAGGAATTTTTCTCACTCTCTAGGGCAGACATACTGAGGTGTGGGTTCCTTTGCATCATGCATTTAGGAACTGAAAACAGAACAGCATGGTTGTGATGTCTGTATTAAATAATGAGGCAGAACATAGTCCTCTAGAGCAATAGGTTTCCCACTGTGTTGAGTCACTAAGCAAGCTGTCACTGTTGATGATGTACTCTTATTTTTAGAAATCCTTCAATGAAAGTCAAGCTGAACCCTACGATGCCATATTTTACATTGCTTTAGTAGTTGTGATGCCAGTTTTCATTATTATTGATGTTAAACACTTAAAGAATATTTCTGGGTTAAGCAAAAGGTCTTCACGCATTTCAATGATTTATGAAGCAAATAGGCTTGCTAGATGTCTGTGAAGTGCCACTGATGGATTCAGTGAATGCAGCAGTAAGCACCCATTACAGCACCTAGAACACATTTTCTAACTGGTTTTTGTTCCATTTACAAGTTATGAAAGAGGCTTGATGATGCTTTTAGCTGAGAAATATTTTCTAATGTAGTGGTTGGTTTTTTTTAAGAATAATTCTTTCTGAAACAGTGGAAAATGACAAACAGCTTTAAGAAAGAAGAAAATGCGTTGTGTTACTGTTCTGTGAACCCTGGCTGTATCATGCAGCCCCTTAAGACAGTAATATGATGTCTCAAGGTAAGCTGCCAGTCTTCTACCCATACACTCTGTAAAGAAGGGTTTTTTTCTACCAGGATAACTTTATGGAGATACTTTTTACTGTCATTCCTTGACACCCACTTTTTCCCTGCCTTTAGATTACAGTATTCATCTTACTTATCTTTACTGATCTAAAAGTGGGATGTCTAAATTTCATCCAGGATTGATGGAAAGAGACAGGAATTTCCAAGGGAGATTAGTGCCAAGTATATTAGTGATAGCCAAGAGAAAAGTTTTCATTGTTATTTTCATGTTTAAAGCCATGAAAAGGAGGAAATACTACAAAATCCTAACCCTGCTTTTCTTGCCATCTTTGGTGGTTTTTGGGATGGTTAAAAGTGGGTTACTCCTTGCATTGTCTTTCACACAAATGCAGGTATGTTATTGTTAAAATAGTTGTAAGAGCTTCAGCATCCACAGCATGGTTCAGAAAGTTGAAACATTTGATTGATGAAGCAATCTCTTCCTACTCAATCCTTCCATAAAACTTCTCCAATGCACAAACAAAAATCCAACTATCTAAATAAAACAGCCACCACAAAATCTTTTTCTACAGCACTATTATCAGAAGATTGTACCACCTATTATAAAAATCTTTTTCTACACATTAAGGAGGCAAGAAGACTGTATGGAAGGAACCACTGTTTGAGTAAACTGGTATGCCTAATTTGGCATACTTGAAAATTGGTAATATTTTAAACCATGGCTAGTCACTAAGGCTAATTCAAATTATCAGTGTCCTCAAATTTGGAATTCTGTTTCATAAAAGATGCAGAAAACCACATAGTTAAATGAAAAATTATCATCCGCAGTGACTGGAGAGTAAAAAGTGAATTCAAAGACCTTATATTTAGTTATACTCATGTGCCATACTTTATGGACTATAAACTTGCTTAGCTGTGAACTGTTGTACTTCATGTTGGAGTATCTAAAATACGTAGAAGATGATAAAAGTGGCATAGATTACAAAAAAAAAAAAATTAAGAAAAACAAAAGATCCTGAGGACTTCTTATTGTCATCCTGTTTCCCAGAACAATTAAGAGAAAACACGGTCTCTCAGATCAATCCTAAAGCGTGTTTTCCTCCTCTGTAGCAGTGGAGTTATATTACACTGCAGAGTTAAACTTGGGACAAACCCATACTGATGTTTAGAAGAATACAGGGTGTGATTAAGTACCAGGTAAGTGCCTTACATTTTATGAGTACTAAATCCCAAAATAAAGTGGGTTTGAACGTTGTTTTTTTCCAGTCCTGTAAAGCTTCTTGAGGCCTAATTCCCAATGGCCTGGCTATCAAATGAGGCCAAAAAATTCAGAGTTTTAAAAGATAATAACCAGAATAGCTAATAACCTGATTATTAAAGTGCTGAGCTTGGATACCAGAGGAAGCCAAAATCATACAATTTTAAGAGACTATAAGCAGAATAGCTAATAACCTGATTATTAAGGTATTGAGCTAAAAAGGGGTGAAAGTCATCGACAGAAGTCAGTCATTTGAGTTAATGCAGCAGTAAGCTGAAGCAGAAGGTCTCCTACCTGAGGTTTCTTGCTCTTTGGCAATTTGGAAAAATTCCATTGCTTTAGAATTTTTCACAGTTTAGTGGTCAAGTGGCAGAAGAAGACGAGAAAACAGAGGAAATATCTTTAGTTCTGTTTTTGAACTGAATGCTATTTGTACGATGGTACTGGACGCACTGCAAGAGTGAAAGCAAGAGAAGAACAAGTGAATGGGAGCCATTCAGATGTCAAAAAAGAAAATTCACTTAAAAAATTAAAATCAGTATATTGACAAGAGGAATTCAAAGACTGTATTTTCATAAATACCATCTAAACCATTTTTAACTTAATATTCTGAATAGGTGGAAATTGTGATGCATGTAATTGCAGCTAATGATGGTCAAAATTCTTTTCACCCATGAACTGATTGATAAAGGGGGATAAAATAATGCTATCCAGTTTTTTCAAGAAAAATTGGAAGGTAATGAAAAAAAAATCCAAAAGACAATCAAGTAGTGAAAAAAGTCAGTCACAAACCTAATATTACTGAAATATGTTCTAGGTTTCTTTATCAAACTCTTGTTTGCAGATACATTTCAGTCATGTTAGTGCTTACAAGCTGGGAGTCATCTGTAACTTTGGTCAACAGCTGGTGCAAATACTATAAAACACCATTAGAGGTGATGAGATACACAGCGTCCTAACTGTGGATCTGTATCATTCTCCTTTCTCATTTCTGTACATGTAGGTGNGGGTCCTTTTTTGCAATTCCTGCTTTAGAAATGCTTTCATAACTCCTGATAGTTTTGTCCATTTTAACTTCGTGTATTCAAATGTGCAAGAAGTTCAGTTATCACCTGTCTCTCTCTCTCCCTCCCTTTCTCTTTTGAAAGCTTGCCAAAATTCCAGCCACCACCTAGGCTATTAGTGCATTACTCCATATTCCTCTACCCCCATGCCAATTTTAAAATCCTTTTCATTTGCACCTTTTATAACTAATGGATGATACTTTGGAGAAAATTACAGTGACATTTGCAAAATTATGCTACTTTAAAAGACAGTGTTATTCTTCAAGTGAACATAGTGAAAAAATAAGCAATATATTTACAGGGGGAAAAAAAAAGAAGGCTAATGTATGCTCAGCTTAACTTCATCAGAGGCACAAGATGACATAAGATGATGCTTTTTTTCCTTTCAGGGTGGTAGATCTTTTACCAGGTTTCAAAGAGATCAACCTGGACTCAGGCTGCTGGTGCTGAAAACTGATTCATCAAGCCATCATGACCGAGAAAAGCACTTGGCAGTTTATTGACTTGAGTGGGCTGTTACATCTGATGACTTTAATGAAACTTGGTTACCTGTTTACAGCTTGTGCATGAACTCTTTTCTGAACTAGGATCTTAAGAGAGCATGGAGGGGCTCTTTGTAGTTGTTAAGTTCAAAGGAGATATGTGGGTAGGAAAGTAATTGAATCTACCAGTACAAGTTTGCTATTGTCTTTAATTTCTTTCTTCCTTGTCATTCACTGGTACAAGAAGTGTATATGTGGTGGATGGACGCTTAAAGGCACACATTTGGCAGCCCTGTTTTGGTTCAAATACCTGTGAAGAGACATTTGCAAACTGTGGTTAAACCAATATAAAAAAAAGTGATCTTTGATCAGAGGTCCTTCAACAGCTACTGAAATGTGGAAATCTTCTGCTATGTTGCATTTTATTTCTCCCTCATTGAATTCAAAGGAAACCTGCAATACTGCTGGAGTTGGTATGGACAAAGTCCCTACACAGCAGCATGAAGGGAGAGAAAGGAGCTGTGTATTCAAGGTCTTGTGCAGGACCTTGCACCATTCGTTGTCCTAGTCAGTGGCAGTTTAGAAATTAGTTTTCTAATTCTTTCACCAATCATTTTAGTACATCTGGGTTTTCATCTGGTTCTTAAGGCATTGGACACAAAGACTGAAAACTTTTTTAAAAACTTTAATTCTGGCTATCTTGATGGTCTATAATCTGCTAAATGTGAAGATTTATGCCCTTCCTGTGAGTAAGACCACTGGAAAATATTTTGTTTAAATTCAGATGGAGCCACAGAGAACTTTAGGGTTTGAAAGATTAGGTAATGAATAAGAGAAATAGATGCAGATGAAATATGATTTCCTATGGATGGTGTATTTCAGGGAATCATTAATCCACCTGAATATGACCATGAGTTATGTTCGCAGTATTGCGCTAGAATGTCTCAAAAAGGGTATTTGGATGTACGTATGAAGTTAAATATGGTAAGACTATAAAATATAGATTATTTAGCACACATAATAGCAGTAGACTATCCAGACCTTATTTTCCATGAGGAAGACAATGCAGTAATTAATCTTTCTATGGCTCAGCTTTATTTCTGTTTATGTATTTTTAGGGCAGGAACATAAAAATACTTCCATTTAGAGTTAATTCATAGCAAGAACTGAACTATGAATGTTTAGTTTTACAAATGTCTTCTATCACCATGTTGGAAACAGGTCATGTTTCCTTCTTTATTTTTGACAATAACAAACAAAAATTGATAGTAAAGTAGCACTTGGATTTTAAAATTCAGTGACTAATTTTAGAATTCTGACCTTCTGATTTGCACTTACTGCTCACCAACACTTATGTCATTGGAAATTAATTAGGTAGCCAATGAGGTAGATCTTCAATTTAAAGCTTGCACTCTGGATTTTTTAATATTTTCTTTTGCTTATAAAATTACAGAGGCAGTTAAATGGTTATACTGTTAGCTCACTGAGGGTTTGGTAGCACAAAAAGCAAAAAGTGTTCTTACTGCCATCTTGTCCATAGTTTATGCACTTTTAGGGAAAAAATGCTCTATTATGTAAAAAATTGCTGCACCAGATCTGAGCATAATCGCATTATCTTGCTCTTCAAATGCAGAAGGAAAGCATGCATAGTATATCACCAACAGAACTGAGCTAAATTCCCTACACATATATTCCAGATAGTCTAGGGAGGAGTAGTTCAGAAAATTGGCACGCCTAGGAGTGGAAGTATGTACCAAATGCAGGTCTTTTTACTGTTGAAGTACCCACATTTAGTAGCACAGTGTATTTTGAGTATGGAGTGGATACATCTGTGATAATTCACATGTATGAGTGCATGGCTAGAAAATGTTTAATTTCTTAGTGCTTGATGTTTTGGGTAGAATTTTACATGTATTCAACTTATGTATTAACACAAATCACATTGACTTGGGAGCGAAGATCCAGAGCAATTATCAGCATCTCCTTCTGTATGGAAGAGTTGTACCTTCTTAGGCATTAGCTTTCCTGAACAGGCAGGTTCAGACTGATTTTCAGGCAGCAGGGTTGAAGCAGAACGAGCTGTCAAGTCTATCTCACCTCATCCCAGGTGTCCATGCCTTCATGGACTCTACCAATGTGACTGCCACCTGAGTCACATCTATGCCTCTGCAGCACTGTGTCAAGGGCAAGAGCTGCCCTGAGTGCAGTGATGCCTCACTGTGAAAATAGGAATTGGGGTAGACAAGACTATAAAGAAGAGGTCTTCCAAGAGGTCTTCCTAAAGTCTTGCAGTTGTGGAGGCTGCACCAGTCTTCATAGCCCTTTATTTCAGTCTTTTGCCATTTTTAACATCATGAGAGTTTTTCTTAATATCTGGCTTGAATCTCCCTTGTTGCATTTTATCTCTGCTATTTTGCATCGGTACACCTTGTTTTATTTCTGTTTACAGTAGCTTTTTACACCTGAAGATTCTTATTATTGCCTGCATCTGTTTATTTTCTTACACAAATAAATTATCCCAGTTCTTGCCATCTCTCTTAAAGGAATAAGTTTTCACTTTAATTTTGTTGGAGGAAGTCTTGTATATCTCACATCTTTCTTGAAATATGTTTTGCAAAACTGAGATCTCATTGGTATCAGAGCTGACTTCTACCTGCAGTCTTAACAGGCATCAGTAGAGCATAAGGGCTGCATCAAGGCACGTGTTGACATGTAGATACCTGTTTCCATTTACACATGCCAGTTTATTTCTTGACTTTTTTCACAATAGCACAGAATTTCTGGCTTGCATTTACTATGTGATATGGTTACAGGTTACAACCTCTGAATCCTTTTCCAAAAAGCTGCTCTCAGCTGTCTCTTCTCCCTCTTCTGGATGCAGACTATTGTCTTCTTGTGCATCTTCATTTCTTTTGCGAAATTTCTCCAGCTTCTAAAGGAGGTTTTGAATTCCAGTGCTGTCTTTTAATGTACTTACTAGAGCTGTAAGGTTGTTGAGACCAGCAGGTCACAAAAACATTCAGTTTCCAAAACATTACTGGAAGTAGGAAGTCATATTGGGTTCATAAATCTTCCTATGAGATCTCATTCCTCCACTATGGGAATAAAGCAGGTTATGATTCTCCTCAGTAAGATTGGTTTTTTTTTTAACAGTTTTTTAACCACTTTACAGTAATTTTGCAATGTGTCTTTGCTGAGTTTGTGTATGAGGAAGCCCAATTAAAGTTTTCCAAATACTTATTAAAATAAATTACAGAGTTTTTGACTACTTTTCCCTATCTATGTGCACTGTTTTCCTTGCACTGAAGGAAATTAGTCTGGTCTGACATGAATTATTCTTAATAAATCTATTCTGACTGTTAGTTATTTCTTTTTTACCTTACACACAGTTTGCTTGATTATTAATTATTAGTTTTTCTGCAGTTAAATTATGTGTACATTCTTGTCGTTTCATGGACAGTGTTGTGAAACTACATAGTTCTGATAGAAGCAGTGAGATATATGGATGAAGATATTTTGAGGGAGACTGCATCTGGATCAGCCATTCAGCCCTGGTAAATGTTGGCATTGCTGCCTTCAGCCTCTCAGCAAAGACATTGTAACCACCAGCTGACTCATATCCCATCAATACATGACTGTGTATTTAAACGATCTGTACTCCATGGGAAAGATACTCCTGAAACATTATTTTGAATTGGAAGGGAAAGATCCAAATTTTGAAGGTGGGTTGTATTTCAGATTTATTTCTTCTATAGCTTGGGAATAGTGGATAACAGTGTGTTGGACAGGGGGCAGGGCAGGAACATCTAGACTTTAAGAAGCAGAGAAAAAGCTTTTCAGGACTTCTGCTTCTCCATGTTTTGAAAAAAAAGTCAGAGGTGATTTGTTTTAAGGGAAGTGAAATATCAGAATAAAGGAGAAAATAAAAAAAATTATGTGAAGTTAAAAAATGTATCTATTTCAATTATATCCTTGCCCCCACACCTCTGAGTGTCAGAAGGGAGCTGGAACAAGTGTAATCCTGCTGTCTTTTGTGAGCAGGTTCAAAAGACAAGACAAGTAAGCAATTTCCTCTCTCTTCTGCTCTTACCTCCTTTCTTCCTCTCTTCTACCAGGCAAACACAACCATCACATTTGTGGAAGCTTTTAAATTTTTTTGGGCCAACTCCAGTCATGACCTACTGTAGATTAGTAGTGGTACATTCCATTAACTGTTCATGTGTAGCCTGAAAGCTGAGAGCTTTTTTGCCATTCCCAGCTGGGATCTCAGAGCTCAGCATTGGAAGCTCTTTATTGGCTCCTACACCATCTCACTGTATTTGGACAGTGTCATGCCTACTCACAAACTGGGAAGCTGTTTGACTAGGATGGGGTTCGGTAACTTGCATATTACTACAAAGATTGTGGTATTTTCTTCAGAAAAAAAATCTGTTAGCTCTCTTTACCCAGTATCATCATTCACTGTGGTGCCTATGCTGTGTAGTAACAATAAGAAACACTTAAGAAAAAAGTAAACCTGAAAGAGAAAAGAGGTTTAGTCTGTGAACAGCTAAGGCAGACAAGCTTCTTCTAGTGTGACAGATGAAGAAATACTCTTCAGGGTTACTTGGGATGTCATCAGATGCTTGTAATGACAATGTCAGAGAAACAGGCTTCTGTGCATTGATGACAGTCCTCTATTGTACAGTTTTACACCATTACACATTTTGTACATTACACCATATTGTACGCATTTTACACCACCAAGAAAAGATCAGAGTTTCCAAAGTGTGGGGACCTAATTCACCATGTCTTCCAATTCAGCCTGACCTATCTAGAGCTGCTGCCACTGACAGAAACACCAGCTGTGTGATTGCCTAGAAATTCCTTTAAAACTCTACCTTAGCATGCCTATTGGGATATTAGCAGGTATCTTTAGGCAACTTTTGAAATAATTCTTTGATGGGTCAGTACCTGCACAATGTCATCTGCATGAGACATTTGTCCTGTGTGGGCCTGAGATGATATGGAATTTCCTGTGCTGCCCTGATGTTAATTCTTACTCTAGTCTAATAATTCCCAGATATGCTATGCAAATGCTTATGCATTTCTGCAGCCCTGACATTTTCCTGAATAGCACTTTAAAGGATTTGATCTTGGAAAGCATTCCTAACTCATCCAAGTACATGTGCAAACTCTTTGAAAGAAAGTAATTTTGCATCCATTGCCATTTCTGTTTTTCTCTTCCTTTGTTGCTTGCCTCTTGTCCTGGGGTGACTTTGTCATGCTGAATTGTATCCCCATTTGCCTGTTTAGCCCAGACTGATAACAGACTGAGCCAGCTACCACCTACAGGAGAGAGACTTTCTGAATTTTTCATCTCTTCAGAGCAGTGAGAGGTTCTGTTGTTTGGTATTGTTCATTTTTTGTG
Source organism: Toxostoma redivivum (assembly GCA_013397375.1). NCBI lineage: Eukaryota > Metazoa > Chordata > Aves > Passeriformes > Mimidae > Toxostoma > Toxostoma redivivum. The sequence goes on from VXBI01011031.1 coordinate 373,758, forward strand.
CCGGGCAGCACTTTGCCTGTTGAATAAATAGGTTTTGTCCACTTCTCTCTGAGCAAATTTCTTCCCGAACTGGTTGGGGGAGAGGAGCTTGTGTTTGCTTCCTGAGGGGGGGGCCCTTTGGAAGTTTTCTCCCGAATTTGCCCTAAACCAGGACACCTCTTTAGAGCTTGCTGAAAAGCAATTGAGTTTCACTGACTCTGAAACCTATTGATTGGATTTGAAGAGTATAAAGGGAAAAGATGTAACATTGATAAAAAGTAGGGCAAAAGATTAACACCAACACTAGTCTGTAAGCAGGAAAGTCAGGAAGGTGGAGCAGGGGCCATGTGCTTTCTCTTGTTCCAAGGTGGTAACAGAGCCAGTAAACACTTGGGGTGAGGAAGGAATATTTCCTCTGATTACTGCTGCCAGGTGGAAAAAAGAGCAAAACTGTGAGTTATGCTGTCAACACCAGGTCACCAACAGCCACTGATGTTATTTAGAGCCTGTAGATATAGTTATGTATGTTCATAGAAAAAAAGCAGGAGGAGCAAAAAGAAAAGATAGAGATGACAAGGAGATACCAGAAGTAGGAAGATGACAACAGCTATTTAAGATAAAGATAGTTAACAAGTGCCATGAGGACTGGGAGTGTGTGAAGTGGGACATTTAAGTGGAGCATGAGGGCTGCAAAGCATTTAATCTGACCAGTGAAGATGTAGCAGACTGGCAGGTCAGTCTAAGTGAAGATATTACTCTGTGTGTTTTGTGAAGAGAGAGGAGGTGTAGACTCAGGTTGAGTCTCAATGCTTATCAGGTCAAGTACAGAACAAACTCCAGTATTCAGTCTTTAGACATTTAAATTACCAAAAAACATGGTGTGTGTGTTTCTTGAATTCCAGTAAACACCCATCAACTCAATTTCTATTCATACCAAGAGTCTATGAAACCAAAACCAGTACTGGGGCCATTTTATGAACTTTGGGTGTTTTGTCACAGATTGGGTGTGGGGGTTTTTTTTGTTTGTTTGTTTGGTTTGGTTGTTTTTTTTGTTTGTGTTTTGTTTTGTTTTAAAATGGGGAATATGTTGGTACTCTCATTTAAATACCTAATCCCTGATTCTGTGGCAAATTCACATGCAGACGTGGCTAACGCTATGGATACTGGATTTCAGGTATGTTCTAACCATTGTGAAGCTTTCTTAGAAAAGACTGTATGGGATTTTCTCATCTAATACGCAAAATTCTTTTTAATAATCATCTAAACAGAGGTGTTATTCATTTCACATTTCTGCAGGAAAGTGTTAACATTGTTATGCTTTGTGATCATGTGTTAGTTACTAGGTTCATGATAAGTATAATACTGTCTTAGTTGTCCATTAATACAGCAGAAAAATACAGTACGTTAATGTGTGTTCCCTTCAAGATTAGCTATGGAAAGTGAAAGTGCATTTCTGTGCTAATACAGTAAGAATCTATTAAACCTGTAACATTTGAGCATGGAAAAAGAATTATTTTAACAGGTTTGTTCCATTAATGGTTATTTGTTTAAGAGTGCTTCTTCATATCATACATTTTCTGATTGCACACTTGGAATTTTTTTTCCTGTGGACGCATCTCTTTCCTTGACAGGTTATATTATTTTAAGTTACAGGGATTCTGACATTATCTTGAGATTTTTTTTACAAATTATACATGCAGAGTGCTTTGAACATATAATGGAATTTCACACCAAACACAAACTTGCTGGTGTACCACAACTGTTCAGTCCAGGTTATGGTCCAGTTTTTCTTTCCCTTCCTAAAAGTTACATTGCCACAACAGAGGAAAAAGTATTGCTGCTACTGCTTCTCCTTCACCTTATTTTTCTCTCAACAGTGTGCTCCAAATCACCTATTGCAAGGAGCTTCATCTCTCTATTTCTTGGACTGGTTATAGAAACAGGGACTGTTTCAAGCTTTCCCTTTCCAGCTTGATCCATTTTTGTGCTGCACTGACTTCCCCTTTTAGAGGTTCTGCTTTCTGTTACTGCCGCCCTGAGTGGACGTTTGAGCTGAAACAGTGCATAGTACCATGAAAAGGTACTATTTTGGTGTAGTGTTCTAAAACTTCACTAGCTGGAGGAAGAGGGGGCAAGCCCATTTGGCTCCCTGCAGTTCCTCCGATGCAGCAGAGGAGGATTCCCAGCACTGAGGAGGCAGAGGAAGGGGTTAAGTTGCCAGAGAAGTAAGCCTAGTTCCTGTATCTTCAGTCTCTTAAAGCATTGAGAAAAGAGAAAAGATCTTGATGTCTTTTAGGGGTCAAATATGGTTCCCACTGATGAAGCTGTTTGAGATATTTTTTCAATCCCTGTCAATAGGAGTCATAGAGTCTGATGTTTATAGTTATTTCCTCTTGGAAATTGTGCATGTGAGAAGTTCATACTCTTTGCCACATCCTGTAGTAAATGTTCATATCAGTTCTTTCCAAAAGATTGATTCCTAGCTTGCTGCAGCACAGTTCATCAAATCCTTAATACAGAGGTGAATGGATGGTAGTCTCTTTTTCATCCAAGCAATTGTAAGCCTGCATTTGGCTAGCAGTTATGCTTGTTGGATGAAGCATGACTGTTCAGTATTCGGTTTGCTTGCTATTGCCAGCAAACAATACATTGGCAAGGGTTTACACTTTCTTTCTCTCGCCTGTTTTTTTGTGTGCTGTACAAAACCAAGCATGGGTAATGAGTGTCCAGAATGTGTATGCTAATTCCTGTGGAGACCTAGATGTTAAAGTTTAAATGGACAGTGAGTCATTTGAGGTCGTGCTGTTATCTTGTGTTGCATTCTCTGTACTAGTTAGATTTTGCCTAACATTATTTTAAGGTGCTGAAGAACATTTGCAGCTGACTCCTTTCCATCTCCCTCTTTTGTTTTCCCATTTAGATCCATCTATCTCTCCAGTGACGTTAAAGGGAAATAACCAGGTAGGCATAATTTTCTGGCACAAAAAGATAGTAAAGAGCCTGAGAATGCATTGGGATTTGGCTTCTGAACACATTCCTTAGTTTCTTTGTAAGCCTCTGTCTATATTAATGTATTGCTGCACTTTGCAGAATAATATACTCACACGGGCTTCATAGTCATCTTTCTCTCTTCATTCTGAGGACCAACATGTTAGTTTTTCAACAGCTGTAATCAGGAAAATAAGAGCTTTAGAGTTTGCTTCAAACCCTGTATCTCTAAGCAATCTGCTGCTAGAAAGCTACTCACAGAGTTAGCATGAAACTATTCTAATTCTGTATTAATTGCTGTAATTAGGTTTTTTGCGTCATGATCAGATCAAGGAAGCCTAGAGAGAGAAAAAAAAAAAAAAAAAGAACCCTCTTTATCCACAACTCTACTAAAATGAGGCTCAGTATTGCCATCAAAGGCAAAGGCAATGCAAGTCAGACTTTCCCAGCTGAGCAAAAGCCCTCATCTTCAGGGATGTCAGGGGCAGTTTGGTTCCAGTAGAGCTGGACTTAATCTCAACATGCTGTCCTGCATGCAGACCTTCTGATTATTTTTTGTCCCAATAGGATCTGTTTGGTATTCCTGGTTTGTTTACATCTCAGAATTTTTGAGGTTTTTTTGTCTTTGCTAGTTACAGGCAGAGTCATCCTTTCCTTATGTGATCTCATATATGCACAAGGTACCTGTGAATGAACAGTAACACCCCTCAGATTTCTCATGACCCGTTTTGATGCAAACTGACTTTTCACAAAAGCACCTGGTTGCAATCTGGGGGAATTTCCCAGTCTGAGTCTTAGGCTTCTATCATTCCTTGTGATGCAGGATGAGCATTCATTTATACTGCTCTTTCCCTTTACACAGCTGTTGTTTGCTATTTCCCTGTTATTAAATACTTGCACAAGGAAAGAAATATAAAAATGCTGATACTTGCCATTAACTATTTTTGATGCAACAACTAAGTCTGCCAACTGCATGAAGTGAATGCATTTTGTTAAGCACATCAAAAATGCATTTGTAAGAAAAGGCTCAGTGGGTCAGATAAGAGGGACACAGAGTACAGTAGTAGCAAAGTACCTTGGTTTCCCATCCACAAATTGCATTTTTCTTCCTTTGGTCCTTTGTGTGCTTGAATTATTTAGACTGTAAACTTTTTATGATGGGAACTGCCTCTTTATCACAACCTATTTATACAATGGCCATGCATCAGCCAACCAACATCAGAGAATTCTTTCTCACCCACTCATTTCTCTTGTAGTTCACCCCATCCTTAGCATGTATTCTCATTGAAATTTGGAGTCTTCTACATGGCAACCTTTCTGCATCCTGTTCATTTTCATTCTTTTTCTCTCCTCCTTCATGACCTTCTCCAGATGGTAGCTTTGTAGGAAAAAAACTGATTTAGAAATGGTTGGTTTTCTTTCAATGGTAATTAAACTGCATTAGGTTTTCACCAGTGCTTTATTTTGGGAGCAGGCTAATCTGCCAGACCTGAGCAGGAAACCATGTTTTCATTCAACAAAACTTTGGAAATGCAAACATTTTCTTGACTTGGATGAAATGTTATCATCTCAGGAATGCTTTCAAAGTCCAAAAGCAAGGAGCTGTGAGCCGTGGAGGGCAGACTGGACTTACACTGAGTCAACAAAAACATGCTTTTAAGACTATCAAAATGCTTCTGTCTCCTAGATTCTTAGGTGGTTTTTTTTTTTTAATAAAATGAAACAAATTCAGTTTCTTCCCCCTAGGTTGCCTTGGTATATTTATAAAGTGTAACATTTTCATCAGAAAGGGCTTGAAGAAGGAAGATGAATTTGACTGATCATCCATATCTTGGCTGAACAGGTCCAGATACTGTTATACACTCTTGATTAGCACTGTCCCTATATGTCCAGGAGAGTGGAGGTGGGGCATGAAGGAAGCGAATGCAGCAGTGTTCTGATCACCATTCCCTTTACCTTCTCCCGAAAAAATCTCAGATTTTCCCTCTAATTTCAGGATGAGAGAGAAGAGTGGGCAATATGGCTCCATCCAGGTTTATATTTCCATAAAGCTACGAGTCTCCCAGGTGAACGAAAGAATTTATAATATTGGTGTTACAGGCAACAGAGCAGAAAATGAAGCTTGGAGTGTCGTGATGTGCTTGTTTTGGCACGTCTGGAAGGAGTACCATAGTCAAGAAGTCTCAAATTTTCCTTTTCTCAAGTAAGTGACCATCTTTCACAGCAGCTGCCACTTCCCTCTGGCCCTTCTCACCAGAATGGTACCAATACCTAGGGTTATTTATCATTTTTCCTAAATATATGTTGAATTTTGTTCCTATATATCTATATATATTATGGACCTCTTTGGGAAAATTACTTGAGAGAGAACTATGGGATTGAGTTATTAAATATTAATAAGCAATAAATTTCAGATCACCCAAATTATAAAAATACCATTCCCAGCCATGTGACAGTCACTTCCCTCATGCTCTGCATTTTTGGAAGATGAGGAATATGATCTTTTTCATGTTAATTTGTGATGATACCATCAGTTATTCTTTCAATGGTAAATTTTATTACTTAGGTCTCTGCATTAGAAGAGCTCAGTTTGTCTGTTGGTTTTCCCGTACCACAAGATTTGTGGTGCAGTATGAATCCATTAGATTTATTTTACCATCTAGTTCAGTATGTGTAGGAGGTATAGGTCCTAAGAATGTGTTTCACAGATCACTCATGTATGGAGACGTTAGGAAACTCGAACATTTTTTATCTGAAATTCCTCTTGCTCTCCCCTTAAAAAAAATCCAAGCAATGATGCAAATAACTTTTCAAAAAGATTGTTTTATGAATATATGTGCTATACTCAGTATTTTTAAAGAATAGAAATCACATAAATGACAGTTCCAGAAACTGTAGATTTATGACTTTTTTTAACTTTCCGATTATGCTGGCAATGACTAAAAAAAATAAAATTTTGTAATTTTGAGGAGAGAATAATGTACTTTTTTATTAAAATAGAAATGACACACTGCTGCATATCTAACTTGATTTAGTGTTTTTATTAGTTATAGAACTGTTTTAATACCTCACTAACTATTGCTTTCTCCCTCAAGGTTTTCATTGTTCTCATACCCTAGAAACAAATTGATAATTCTGAAAAAAATAAAGTATTTCTTAGTTGTTTGCTAACAGCAGAATAGCAATCAGTCACCACAGGGTTACTACAATGGGCATCATTATATCTGGATCCTTATCAATTTCACTATATGGGTAAGTATTATTGCTGCATACCGGAACTCCTTTGGTGTTATTGCTTAATTTTAATTGTGATTGTAAAATGTGAAAAATGTGGATATTTAAACCACAATTAAACACCTGCTATACTTGTTGTGCATTGGCATTTAAAGATATATTGAGTATTTAAAATCTGCTGAATCAGATATTATATTGAGAGGGAAATAAAAAATAAAAAATCTGGGATTGGTTTGAAAGCAAATGTTTGCTTAAGGAAACAGTTGCCGGGAAATTTAATTTAGCCAAGTATGTGATGCAACATCTGAACCTTAAAACATTTTGAAGAGTAAATTTTGACATCGTGCTGTTTCGCATGCAGCTTCAGAGGCTGCCAGTCCCTTGCAGCTTCCAAGAATCCCACTGTCCTATGTGTGTCCCTCTGACATCCTGCAAATGGAAAATCCTGCACTGGAAAACACCTGCCCAGCATTAACAAGATGTAAATGGCAGAAACAGCAGAATGTCAAGTTGCAGAGACACAAAGAAATGAAGGTTTTTTAGAAAAAGCCTCTGCTGACTACTCCCAAATTCTTAATTTCATTCGAGAGTGAAAACATTTCTAAATTGCTTCTGGTTCTGTGGTGAGAAGCACAGAAAAACACAAGCACATGATTTTTGTTAGGCGTGTGAGTAATCTGAATGAGTTAGAGCTCAGCACATGTTGATGTGCTTTGCTGCCTTGGATCTGTTAGTGGTATAAGGTGGTTTAAATCTAGCAGACATAAAGAGAGGCAGCAGCTCTCAGTACAATTAAATCTGCAAGCAGCCTCTACTGCTCAGCCTGGCTTGTGCACCTTTCCATACCCCATCTCTTTCCCCTTCCTTAAAAATAGGTTGAATAAATTGTTTGGTCTGAAAAAAGACTGATTTATCCTCTCAGTAAAGCCTGTTTTTCTAATATTAGAGGGAAAGTTTGCTTACAGGCATTAAAAAAGTAACAGTATTTTAAGTCTTACTTTTTATCTATTGTTGTTTTTTGCTTAGCCACTTGCAACTCAGAAGAAAAAAAATCATTGTATCAACTCAACCCTTCTCTCTTTGCATATATGGTGGAAAGATTTTTCTGGGCCTTCAGCTAGTTCTTGCCCATTCTGGAAGAGTGTTTGGGGGATCTTTTGCTTTATGATTTATGATCTAATCAGGTATGGACCTAGAACCAAATCCCTCCCCAAGCCAAACTAGCAGCTCTGGGAGAAAAACTGTTCCTCTGTTTAGGAGAGGTAAAACCAGTATTTTTCTTCAGCTGTAAAAGAGAGCTTGGTGTTTCTTAATGGTCTGCTGATAGGCATCCTTGGTGGTGCATTGATTTAGGTTTTATTTCCTGCAATCTAGACTCCTGGGAGGAGTCTTGGCTCCTGGCTTCTTGCCTCTGTACTTCTGTTGAGTTTGCCTTGAACTTTGAAATGATTCAACATGATCTGCTGTCAGCCTCCTACTACACACTGGGCGATCAAAATAACTCCCTTCCCCTTCCTGGGAGAGTAGGGCTCCCAAGGGCACTTCATGGTCCTTATCTTTTCTTACTTACTAGTTTGAAACCAGAGATATCTGGCTAATAGTTGTGGAAAAGCAAACACTGTTTTGATAACTAATGTGTGCAATAAATTGGCAAGTTTTGTATTTCAATTTTTTTTCCCCAAATTGTTGCCTCAGTTTGGAGGTAGAGTGCCCTGCTTCTTTCTGTACAGGCCAAACAGCTTCTCAAATCCTTACCACAAATAAATCATTTAAGTATCTTCTTCTTGTCTTAGAGCATGTCTTGGCTACCAGCACACTTTCCTGTCAATCTTCAGTAATGGTTTGTGTCAGGTGGAACCTCCTGGGAAAGAAATGGGTTTATTTTAAAAAGTTTATGAGAGCATCTCCTATATCTCCAATGTGTGTCACAGAGAGGGATTATTAAATATAGAATAAATAACAGACAACTGTATTACGAGGTTTTAATTCCATCGAGGGGTTCAATTTTTCAAAAGTGGATTCAGTGCTCATGAAAGCTGTCAGGTTGAGGTCCTCGGAAGCCAAAGTGGTCTTTTTATCTCATAGATCAGGTGTGGTATTGGCAAAAAACATGCAGGCTCTCCCACACTGTCCTGACCTGTATTTGTGCTTTAACCTGTCCATGCAAAGCACATAGAAGGGCAGGAGCAGGAGATGCAATGAAATTTAGTGCAAGTAACCCAAAATGAGCTCTCAGGAGGCTGGTACCTCCACATGTGCCAGCGGTGTGTACAGAAACATTAATCAGGGTCCCAAAATGTGGTGAGCCCCTGCAGCTGTGCAGGTGGGTGCACACAAGCTCTCAGCATCAGGCAGGCACTGCACCACAGGGGAATAAACCCAGAGCAGGGAAGTCTCCAAACCCCACAGACCAAATGGTCACAGAGACTCATAGGACTTCTCTCATCTCTGTGGTGAGCTAACCCATAGGGAGCTTCACATTCCTCAGGCTCGGCAGGATGTGTGGCATATTGAGGCTTATATTTTAAACCTACACCTTTATAGCACAAGGCCCATCAATTAATTTACCTACTCTTGTGTCAACTTTGGCAGCTTTATAAATTGGAAAAAGAGATTCATGATCTAAATCCAGCCCCTCACTCTGCAATGCATTGATGCCTATAATTCCTCATAGAAAATATCTTTCCTGAAGTCTGCAATGTGTTATAATCTCTAATTATGAATATGTTCACAGAATTTGTTCATCTCAAGATGCACTTGTGCATCTGTTATTTATGCACTATACATTAAACTTTACATATAGCTTTAGAAATATTTCTGCAGATGTGCACTTGTGCTTAAAAGACCATAGAAAAGGGTATGTTAAGCTGTGTGATGAGGTCCTTGGGTATGGATTATAAAGTACGGGAAAGAGCACCATCTTTTCCCCATGGTGGAGTTATAACTAGAGGTAGACAACCCTCTGCTGAAATTTTGGGGTGGAAGGGCATTCCCAGAGTCACGGCTGCAGGTGATGTTGCAGCCCATCTAAGTCCCTGGCAGGCAGTCTGTGGCTCTGTGTTTCTGCTGCCAGGCTCTGTGGGGTGAGGGGGTGCTCCTGCCTACCCTGGAGCCCAGGAGCAGACAGTGTTTACTGTCTGGGTCTTCATGGCAGACAAGCCTGGTATCAAGGGCATCCTCAGGTCACCCTTTGAAGATGATATAGCAAGAAGCCAGTGTGTTTGTGAGGGCAGGGAAGTCTGGCACTGGGTAAGAGAGACTGTAAACTTATTAGAGAGGCTGAACTTTACGTTTAAATAGCACATAATGCAGTGGGGACTGGTCCCTGCCTGGCACTTGTAATTGCTGCTGTAATAATAATACAAGAAACAGAGCCACTGTTCTGTACACAGCCATACAAAAAATGATAAATTGTTATTCTACTTGTTTTCCTATTGTAAAGTAACGCTGTCAGTATGGAATTCATTTAACTGAAAGATAAGTCCTCAAATGATTACCTTAGAATCTGAAGGGGGAGAAAATACATTTCAGCCACTACAAGAAAATTAGAATTAAAGATAATATAACTTGAAAAACAAAGCAAAAAAAAAATCAGAGGGCCAATAAATGCATGATGTACAAAGATAATCTTAAATTTGAGCAAACCTCAAGATCTTCTCTGGGCCCTGGTTCCAGTCAGTCCCAGAAGGACATGAATGCCACCTTAAGGCTGTGACTGCTTCAGGACCTAAAGCTTTTCTAATAGTGTACTGCTAGGAAGCATTAACTAATAGGTTTTGATAGGGAGATGCTACCAGGTTTTTTATATGTTAGCCTTCCTTGTGTAAACTAGGTAAAGGTGCACTTGGTTTGTGGAGATGAACTCTGAAAGATTGTGCTTTTGAAAGGTACTGAGGTTCCTTCATTTCCACTACAAGTTAATCAGGACTCTGTGCCGGAAGGAAATACAGATCTGTTGTGTTGGTTGGTTTTGGTTTAGTTTTCTTTCTCTTTTTTCTGTGTGTGTGGACTTCTGTGTTTCACAAACAAAAGTTTTTTCTCCATGAAGAGAAGACACCAACATATCTGTATAATGTGCCCCAGCACCTCCTCAAAAAGAAAGTAACAGTGTATGCAATTAAGTGCTCTATGTTTTTCTTTCACCCTACAACAGTTTTGCTCTTCATGTTTTTATGCTATGCTTAATAATAGAAGTACCTGAAATATTTGACGATTGATGAAAAAAGTATTCCTTGCTTTGCCTTGAAGCACCATATCTTTATGGAATCATAGAAGTTGGAGATTGTAAAGGCTCTTTTGGTCATTGAAGTCACCCACATGCCAATGCTGGATTGATACTCTTTTCTTTTCCTGTGAAAGCTGCTTGTGATATGGTGGTGCAAAGAAATTTGCACTTTAATAGGACGCATTTTCATAAAAGCTCAACCTGATTTTGTCTCTGTTTATGGTCCAGATATATACAGTGCTATACAGGCCATATGAAATTACAGCAAGAAGTTGTGAATGATGTAGGAAATGAAAAATTTGTCACAAAGAGCAAGAAGGTAGCAAGCTGTGCTGCACTTTACCTTTTGATATTAAACTCAGATATAAGCCAGGCAAGGAAACTGGACTCAAAAGGTCTCAAGCAAATATAACCCCTATAGAATAAAACTGAGAAAAAGAAAAAGGCTAATTAAAAAAAAAAAGTTTTAGCATAGCTTGAAAGCATTTATTCTCTCCTATTAAAAAGAAACCCAAAGACTTCTAGCTGAAGAGAGCACTTCTAAATGTGGCTTTGTCCCAAATGAAGACAAACAAAAAGGGCTTCTGACAATTTGGGGAAGTGCTAGAGTATTCATACCAGAAGAAGCAGTTTGTTTTTATTGGATTTTTGGTTCGGGTTTTTTTTCTGCAAGGGGGGTGGAATCATTCATACTAAGGCTGATAAGTAGCACATAGAGAATTTAATAGCACATATAAAAAAAAGAAATCTTCTTACTACAGATGGTATCTCAAAATAAAATCAGGTAAAAGACAGGTAATGCTTAGCACATCATTACTGCAAGTACTCTGACCTGGTTTGCTTTCACTCAATTTTATCAGGATTCTATACCACACCCTTTTGGGGAAATAGCAAATATTTCTATATTTGTTTCTATAATATGCTATTCAATCCTTCTGCCTTCAATTTGTGCACACAGATTTCTTATTCGCTTGCAGGACTCTTAAAAATTATTTTTTCTGCTGACGAGGAATGCATGGACTCCTATTCAGGCCAAGTCCATGCAGCACATAAGGAAGTGCATGTCTCTCACTGGTTAAATCCAGGCATGTTCTTCAACTCCTTGCTGAATTAGATCCTTAACCATCATCACCATCAATAGCTACTGCTTGCACGCTTTCCCTGCAAAATGTGACTTTTTAAACATGCAGCCCTGGGACTTGGTGCTGGTCAGCAGAGCAACTAGGTGATGTTCTCTGCTCTCTGCATACTCATGGCTTAAAATTACTGCAGCAGCTCCAGTACTTAATTCCTTTGCCAGTGAGCACCTGCATCGTACATGTGGGATTCTAATCTTCAAACGCGAGATGGCCTCGAATAATTTCTGTGGGTTTTATAGGCAATTCTGTGGTGATCAAACTACCGTAAAGAGAGACCTGTATCAACCCATAATTTACCCCCCTTCTTTCAAACATATAATCTAAGGTTTCCCTTGTGGGTGGCCCTTCTTTCTTTTATGCCATGGTAATTTCTTCATAGGTGGTACCTGACAAGTCCTTTTTTACCCTTAGAGTTTTTTGTTCAGATTCCATTCACTTCAAAATATCATTACCATTGCAAACAAGGAAAATGTGTTTATCAGAAACTGCAAACTCCTTTAGGGCCTCATAGGATTAATCACGGTTATAAAGTTTTATTAAACACAATTTTTGTTTAATGACAAGCTCCACCAGTCCTTCCCATTCCAAACCAATCCTGTCCTTAGGGTGTATCTAGCACAGCAGATTGTTTTCAACAGACTCTCAAGACAATCCCTATTACTTTGTCATGCACAGAGATATTTTTCTTCCTGGATAATTTGAACTTCCTTAAAAATCACATCTGTTTCATACTTTATTTATTTGTAATTTAAATCCTTAAATTGAATCTTTCATTACTAACATCTGGGCTTGAAATGCAGCCCACTTGAAAAAATACAAATTTTATTTTATTTGTAGTTACCCCCCTTCATTCAGTAGCATTGGTACAAACATTCCCTGGCCAGAGGCAAAACAGCCGGGTATCTTAAAGCTGTGATGCCGTACCACGTGTAATATGGCTCACTTGAATGTCCCTGAAGTGACTGGCAATTTGCCCAGAATTAGACTGAATGCAAGTAATAAGCTGTAGAAATTCCACAATATTGACAATTAGATATCTCTATACAGCAGCAGCTGTGTATTGTTCTCATGGTATATTCCTCTCAAAGCACCTCCTAAAAAAGAGGGAAAAAAAACCTGGCAGAAGGTTGCAGGCAGCAGAAAGGTAATATACATTGTATGAAATATCTCAAATTCAGATTAATAGGAATGTTTCTATTAGCACAGTTTTCTACATCGGGAATAATGGCTAAGGCAAAATGCTGAGGAATTTTCAGTTTATAATGCCACATCTGTACTGGTAAATCACTATATTTTAAACACTTTTTTTTTTCTGAGAAGGATACTTACCCACTCTTTCCTTTCATCATGAACAGAAGGAAATGGGAGTATGGGCTTACCTTTGGTTGCTGCTTGATTGCCCCCAAAACAGAAAAAGACATTAGTGTCCTGCACAATGGGATGTCCCTAAGATGTAGCAATATGGCCCAGAACAGAAAAGTGGGGTTAGAATAAAAGGTTTGGTTTTTCTACCTGATTTGAGAAAATTCAGATAGCTTTGAGGGTCTTGCTGGAATAAATACATTTATTTCATATTAATTCTCAATTCCTTCATGTTTCAAAGTTTATTTGTCAGTCTTTCTACAGTAAATGTGAAAAATTAATTCATTGAACATTTATTTTATTTTACTTACAAGAAGCAGCTGCCCACAGTGAACGGATTCAAATTTTATTTTTTAAATCATACTTTTGAAGTTTGCATTATGAGCTATTCATCTTTGATATTTTGCCCAGTGGATATCAGTGGAGCTTGTTTCTGTCAGCTACTAAGCTTGTCAAACTTTGGTTTTGGTATCTGTCTTTATTGTAATAGAAATTATCATTTTTTAAAATAAGCTGCTGTTTGGTTGGTTTGTTTGGTTGTTTGTTTTTTTTTTCCAGAAGTACCATAAAACTGAGGGAACAATAAGATGTCAAGTTTTATATTGCAGATGCTAATTTATCAAGCTAATTACCAACAAAATGCAACTAAATTGCTGATAATCTTGAGACTGATTAATTCAGCAACAGAGATATTGATGAGTATTTAAAGGTTAGGAATAGGAGCGTTATGATGCAGGAGCCCATTCCTACTTCGGTGCTTACCACAGAAGAATTATCTCAGCACTGCATGGCATACACAACATTTTGACAGATACGTGTGCTGTGTGCCAAACAAATTGCTGGAGAAAGCAAAGGCCAGTTAGTGCATTTCTCTGCCTGGTGTGACCACGCTGAACATTACTAAAATAGGGGGAAAGGTTTTACATGACACTGTGTATTCAAGTTTCCCTGTCCTGACATCTGTCACCCCAGATCCTGCCATTTTAATTTCCTCTTCTGTATTGCCTGCTTTTGGGCAAGTTCCCTGCTTTTCTCCCTCTCTCCTCTGGAAAAGAAACCAAACTGCTCCACAAATGCAAACACAATAAGAGATTGTGACTCATGGCCTTTTCCAGCTGCAGGGGAAGTGAAGGTGATGCCTGAATCCATCAGTCCTTTGGTCAGAGATAACTTTTCTTCCCTGAACAGTGGGAAAAGTGTTTCTTCAGGCTTTATCTGAGTGCTGTCTCCTCTCCTCTGGGTACTGAGGCTGCTGAGTCAGTGCCGAATGAGGTCAGTCGTGATGCCCATTTCTGGGAACTGGACACCGGCCTGAAACGTCCTGAAATGGCATTCCTTGGGCCCTTTTCCTGCCAGCAGCACAACATTGGGTCCCTTTGGTGCTGAATGTACTCCAATAAAGGAGGTTAAAAAGCCTGTTCATTAATTGACTCCAGCACTGAGTGAGTCCCTTTTATAACCTGTGTTATCAGCAGAAGTACAAGCATGGTGTGGTAAGGAATGTGATTATGGAGGAGATTTCCTGGGAGAGGAATTAGCTGGCTCTGGTGGTGATCTCCGTTATAATGAGCACACTGCCATCTTTATGAATGCAGTTATACATGTACTCCCACAGCCCAGAGAAACGCCGAGCTCCTCTGCCTCGCCGAGTAGCACCAGCCTGCCTCTCAAAGGGTTAATCTGCAGTTTACTATTGAATAACATAAAATGAGCTGTAAATAATGTAATGATATGTATTGTTAAGCTACATATACTGTACCAGGTGCAAGTACTCCCACTCCTCACTTAGATATAATCTGGGGCAGTCAACAAACACAGATGTATTTTAACAAAAAAGAAAGAGAGAGGAAAAAAATATGAAGAAAGTATGAACAAAAAAAAATTAAAACATATGTAAGATAATTTAACTGAGATAATGATCCAGGTAAAACCTGGCCTATTTTTCAGAGTCACTTTAACTGTGCTGTGTAAAATACAATGGCATTTTGACTTGTTTTTGGAACATGCATGAGCCAAACACGTGTGGAAACACCTTGACAGGCCTTTTGTATAACTACAAGAAAACTGATAATCCTAAATCAATTACATGGGGGAAAATATGAATCTTTGAATACTAGTAATTATAATGGTTATTTTTCACTTTTGTAGCACCTGCAAATGATGCACTGTATATATAACAATGATTCCAAAAGCTCTAATTAACTGTTTATTTTTTTTCTTGTTTGCTGGCTGTAACCAGTCCACATTAATTGACAATTTATATGTGTGTGTGTGTAGATATGGATGTATATTTTTCCCCTAGCCTGCAAGCCCCCCCACTATTTTTTATTACTTATGACTGTCTGGAAATCACAATTACTGAATTTGCCTCTTCTAGGTTGGTTCTTAAAGCCTCATCAGAGACTTTTTACTGAACTTCCAGTAATACTCAAGGGATGGAAAAATGTGGTAAAATATGCTGGGCTGATCCTACCTAGTGGGGACAACTGCAGTCCCTTCTGTAGCGTGATGACATGGCTCCCAACTAATAGTGCCAGTCAGAATTCCTAACTGCTCCTACCAAATGTGAGAGAGCTGATTTTGGAAGACCTCCAGCCACAGCTTTCCACTGCTGATAGATTACTCTGGGCTATTCATGGAGCAAGATTAGCCTGACCACCATGAAGAAAACTCTTTGTTCCGTGTCATTACCTAGGACGGGTTGAACCGTGTTAAGGCAAAGCTGCATTGGTGAGCTAAATTCATACAGAAATTGGATCAGTGGTTGTTCTGAAATTGTGCTATTATGGTTGAAGGGGGTGGGGGTGGTGGATTTGTCAGGGTTCTAGGTAGGGAAGCACAACAAAACTCAGCATAGAGAGAGGGGGGACAGCTTGCAGTAGGCACTGTTAGGATTTTTAATGTGGGTGCGAGCATGCAGTTGCCATAAAAGCGAAGCACAGCGGAGCTTTGTATTGAAAATGAAAATGCAACTGTTCCTAGGCAGTGGCCAAAGGGTGCTGAGCCTTGGGTGGGCACCAGGCACTGCGGCAGCTCCGAAGGCACCGGAGCGAGAGGCCGGGGCCGGCGAGGAGGCACAACAGCGCCGCGCACCGCGAGCACAAGATGGCTGCTGGAACCATCTGCAGGACATCAAAGTCTGCTGCCTGATGGCAAGTGGGCTGCCAAAGCTTCTAAAGGCTTTGGCGCCTGCATATAAATCGGATGCAAACTGTCCATCTGCTGCATGGCACAAGTGACAGCTGATTCTTTTTGCAGTCCGTAAGATGAACTAGACCTAAGCCAATCCGTCCCTGTTCCTAATCACACAAGGTTTGTCCTACCAGTTTCATTAGCCAGACACACGAGATACAGTATGTGGTTTTTCATTTTGCTCTGTACGTGACACTATAAAAAACAATGCCGGGGATGGGCTGTGAAACCAAAGGGGACACACTGCTGCTACTGCAGAGAAAGCATATTGGCAATGTTCAAAGCATATTGGGGCATAACAGTAGTCTAAAAACCCCAATATGGATTAGGACAGCTGACCAGATGTCTTGACTGACATTTTTTAACACGATTCAAGGGTGTCCCTACAGTACATAAATGCAAACTATACATCTGTGTACTTTTTTTTTTCCACTGGAAATACCATACATGGATGCTTTGATGTTAGCTGACAGTTCCAGTGTAAAGAGAGAGCCATTCAATGCTGCAGCTCTGGCCTTCTCCTCTGAGAAGCTTGCTGGGAAAAGTTTGACTTGGGTTCCGGTGCAAACAGGCAAGAGAGATGTTGTCTTCAGCAGAAAGATACCTACCTCCTTTCCTCATCAGATGGGTAGTGGGAACTTGCTGGAATGCTGTGTTGAAAGTGGGGGATGAGATGTGATATACTGTTATAATAAGGGAATGTTGTTCTTTTCTAGACTGATCTCAAATTTAGAAAGTTGGATTACTATCAAAATGCGATTACTCAGCTGTGCAATTGTTTGTGAGAAGGAAAGATCAGGAATGGTCGGGGAGGGGAAAGCATTGTGAGTATACTGAGAAGCAAGGAACAAAGAGGGTGAACGAACAAAGAAGTTTTCAATTTTTCACTTTGTAGTTTTTAGAGCAGGGGTCACATATGAAATGTAGACTCCCTTCCCTCCCCAGCTTCCTCATCTGATTTGACATGAGAGGTGGCAATGGTCAGTTTGAACCAGCACACTGAGTCTGGACCTGTGTGTGTTAGTGTGAGCCCAGTTGGCATTGCTCCTTCAGATTGCAAGTACACTTTGTGTGCATACTTCCACCATTCCATAAACATGCATCAGTACTTTTCCCCATTCTGTCTCCTGTACATGGCTGGTATAGGGTTAGGAACTCTACTGGTAGGAAGCCAATTTTCCCACTTGCCTGTCCAGAAGAAGCTTGAGGTATGGCAAACATCTTTCTCAGCAACTAGAGTTTGTTCCAAAATATTGTTCTTTGCCTCTGCCCCAGCCTCAAAGTACAGGGAAAACTGATATCTTGCTTCTTCAATCAGGGAACTGTGTTATAAGCTAATTACAGACTCTTCCTCTGTCCCTACTGGGCTTCAGCATGGAATTTGATCTCCTTCACTGATGATTCTTGTTAGAGGAGCAGATTAATAGTGTTTGCCTGTTTATTACCAAATAGATTAGTTGGGTTTAGCATGTAGTCTCTAGTTTCCAGGTAATGTAAAGTGGTGCCTAAATTTATGTTTCCAATTTTTTCCTTCATAAATCTTTTTGCTTTCCCAGCAACCAGCTCCAAGCTTCATGCAGAAACAAAAGATGTCCTTAAAAACAAAAGGTCCTGTAATATCAGTGAGGCTTCAGATAAAGTTATACCCAGAATCTGTAGGTGCTTTTCTGTAGTGCCAGCTGCTTGGCTCTACACTTTATGGATGCACAATTCTTACTTAACACTTTTGACAACACAAAGCTTATGCCTTTCAGTGATAAATCTTACTGGCACTTAAGTTTGGCTTTCATGTATCCCTTCAGATTTGTAGCATACCCATAAAAAAGGCTTTGTCCTGTGACATCAACTACTTTTGTGCCTACATAGATACTGTATATTTACCCCAAGTCTAGGCCTGGTGTGTTAGGTGAGTGTTTGAGTCTAGGGAAAAAGAGTTTCTCTGAGGAACCACTGAATGATAAAAACTCTTCTCTAGCAGGTCCTGGGGACTGGAGGACCTGTGACTTGACACAACTCCTCCTTGCTGCTGCAGTGGTGCCATCAGAGGACCTCACACTGGCAGCAAACCCCCAGAGGAGTCCCTGCCACTCACATCCCTGCCTGCAGGTGTGCTGTGTGTGGCCCTGGAAGGCTCCCCAGTGGGCAGGTTGTTGGAGCTGCTCTCATGGCCAGCATCCTCCCAGGCTGACCAACCCCAGGGCAGGGGGGCTGCAGGTGTCTCCAGTTGTGCATAGCCTGCTGCTGGCCAGGACAGCTGCACTGCTCCATGGAAAGGATTTTCCTGCTGTGCAGGTGAATGTTTGGATGAGTATGCCAGAGAAAATGGCCTCTGCATGCTCAATCTTGTTCAGGAATCAGCTGATTAGGCTACTAGGCCAGTCACCTGTATTAGAGGGGTGGAAAGAATGAAAAATGAGGTATGTGGGGTTTAGAGAAGGCAGTGCCAGCCTAAGGAAAGACAGCTGTCTATGTACCTATGAATGGCAATCAAGAGAAAACTGTATTTATTCTCCAACACAGAAAATTGCTCTAGGCCTATGTGGTGAAAAGCACGTATGTCCCTAAAAATTAAATACCACTGGCAAATTACTGATAATGTGCTAAACATGACTTTTAGGTTTATATTGTTAACTATGAAACTAGATGATACAAACTAGAACATGCAAATAACATAACACTGAACTGTGGAGGTACACTACAATTCATTTGTCTTTCTCAAAATGACCTTCCTCTTTGCTGACTGATGGAAAATCACAGATGAAAATGCCCTGGATGAAACTGATGGAATTTTCCTTCTTTTTGGTCTGTGCATGTGCTGTGACTTTCAGAGAGCACCTGAGATTGCAGGGTTTTACTGCTAAGATTGTAGGTTCTACTGTAAATCTGCACTAAACAGACACACGTATAAATTGCTATCATGCTGTCGCATCAGTAGATCAGCTTACAGTCCCTTTTAGATTCTCTTTGTCTTGTTATTTTCATTCTATTCAGGAACTGAGCATCAAGATGGATATTTAAAATACAGCTTTTGATTTAGTGATCTACAAATACACTTCTGACCTCCACAGGCTATTAAATCCCACTGATTTGTCTTTTTGGACTTTTCTTATTATTATTTCCATGAAAAAGCCTATTCGTGAAAACTGGATGGGGATTTTGAGCCAAAAAAAATCTCTGACCTGGGAATGTGCCTGTCACCAATGGTTATTGGAATACACACTTGTTCACACTAGACTTCCAGCCCAGCAGCTCTACAAAATAGAACACATCACAACATCTACTTCAAAGCAATTCTGAGAGTCTCTGAAAAGTACAGTTCCCCACATGCCTGAAAAAAAGAATTAACACTACATCTCAACATTAAATTCAGAAGCATAAATAACCTATTTGCTAAGAATGCTCCATTTGTTCCCCATGCCGGAAGCCTTACTTACAGCATGAAGAAGGGAAAAGAAAGTCACTTATCTCTACCAGTGAATAATGTAAAATGAGGGTACAATATTGAATAAGCAGGTGATACCACCATGCTGTGACCCAAGGGCTGGGTGGAAACAATGGGAGGCAGAGATACACCTTCCTGGTTGCGCGCAGATCTCATTGCAGACTTTCCTTGAATCCATGCCAAAAATATTTGAGCAGAGGGGCCACTTAGCATTTTTCTCCCTTTTATTGGAATGAGGCTTAATGCAAAAATGGGGGAAATGGCTTTTAACAATGTAAAGGCAGCATTTTCCATTTTCTTTGATCTCAGTTCAGATCTAGTCTGTCATTCCTTTTGCTGACAAATGAAAGAACTTGGTCATCGATGTTTTATATTCTGCCATGACAGAGAAGGTAGTTTCTGCTTTTCACAGTCCAGTTGTTATGTGTGATGCAATAAATAAGGAGAGGCAAGGTCAAGCACTTAATAAAGATGCAGTGAGATGTATATATTTGTTAAAGCCTGAGTATCATGCAGTATCTTAAACAAAATAATCCATCCATCCATCCATCCATCCATCCATCCATCCATCCATCCAATTATCTCTGGTAGTACAAGGTCTTTAAATTCTTCAGACCATGTCTCTGCCACCTAAATAAAGGGCCAAATCCTGTTGTCTTCACTTGGTTTCATTCATACCACCTCCCTCTCTGTGGCACCTCTGCAATCTGATAGAGATGCAGTGCAGTCTGCATGCTGGCCCCAAGCTAGAACACATTATTGCTCAGGCTGTGGAAAGGCTGATTTGGATCCGTTCTTTGCACTGCGGCAGTCCTGTGTGATCCTTGCCTGGCATGAGCTTCCCATCTCATACCAGCTCCTCTTTTTTGGGAGTTTTTGTGCAGCATTAACATAGCAGAAAGTTTGGGGTTTTTTACTGTTTTTTTTTCTTGTGGAAACAAAGTGACTCCTGACAAGATATGGGAAAACATTTGGGACACTGCTCATTGACATTTTTCCTGAGGAAAAAGAAGATTGCAGCATACTCAAAGTAAATCACACAGCAAAGGGAATGTCCTCATTTTAGACTGCAGAGCAGAGTGCCCGTGTGCTGCAATTGCTAAGGTAATGGTTGCTGCCGCTCAACTGTTTCCTCGAAATGCAGACACTCTGCCTTTTTATTTTTGGGCACTTTTGCATGCATAATGATATCCATCCATTTAAAGGCAAATGTCCTCTTAGTTTTAATGGCTTCTGTTCATGGAACATTGTCAGATACTATCTTTACTGGTTTTTTCTTTCTTTCTTTCTTTTTGTAATTTGGAGATAACCGCTGCTCTGTCATGAATCTCCTGGAAGCACAGGATACCTGTGCCCTTCAAGCAGCTGCTCAGCCTCTTCCAGAACAGGGCTGTTCTATGTACATTGTGAAAAGATATAAATTTTTATGGTGTAAGTGTTTTTACAATGGATTTATCACATAAATAAGGAATGGACGAGACCTTGCTGGTCTGTTAATTTACCTCCCTGTAATATTAGATTATTCTCCAGAGTGCATTTTCTAGATCCATGGGCAGTCCAATTTTAAATGTAGCAAATGATGGTGTTTGCATGGCTTCTTGCAGGTGAATTCATAGCCTGTATGGCCCTAGTAACCT
This sequence comes from Toxostoma redivivum, assembly GCA_013397375.1. Classification (NCBI taxonomy): domain Eukaryota; kingdom Metazoa; phylum Chordata; class Aves; order Passeriformes; family Mimidae; genus Toxostoma; species Toxostoma redivivum. The sequence goes on from VXBI01011031.1 coordinate 394,956, forward strand.
TTCAAATATTTACATGTCTTTTTCTACCTTACTTATTTTTTTCTGAGTTGACATGATGCATACATGAATTTTATTTTACACTTTTGTTTACAATCTATTGTCTCCCTGCCTAAGAACATTTACAGGCCTTTCCAAATTCCCCTCCTTCATACCACTGATGTTTCCTATTAATTTCTCCTCTCATATCACATTCTATGTGTTTTTAAAATATCCTTTTTTCTCTAATATCAAACTCAGCTCAATCAAGCACTGCCTAATTTTGACTCTGCAGCAATGCAAAGGGTGAGAAGGCATATCTGTAATTGTAAAAGGATCGAATACTTTCCAGGTGTCCATTTTACATAAATAACAATGTTTCTGGGGAAAAAATGCATTATAGAAGACACAATTCTGAGAAACAAAGTTTTAAGTAATTCTTAAACAGATTTAGCAACTTTATTTTTTTTTCTAAATTAAAACAAGACCTTGCTTTTCTCTTCATTCACTGTGAATATATCTGCTCCCTGTAGCTCCCAATTAAACATCATGTGTGAATTTACCACCTTCTTCAGATCATTAATAAATTTTACTAAGTTTGATTCCAAACAGGCTTTTAGGGTATATGATAATTGTAATACTTTATGTTATGGTGCATCTTCAAAGCTGGATTTAATGAGTCACAGAGCCTACCTGTAAAATTGTGTCTGGAATGAGTTGAAAGGGGAATCATATTTTTTTTAAACAAAAATATTTTTTGCAGAAGCTCTGAGTAAAAAAAAAAGGCAATATTTTTTAAATCTAGCTATCTCCCAGCTCTGCTTTTTTGCATTAATTTTTTATTTAAAAGTTTTTCATTCCAGTTGGCTTGCAAACCTTGTAATAAAGTGCTTCTAGGATCAAAGAAAGTTATTTTTATAGTATTACCTCATTTTCTTTTATTAAAATAGAGAACAGCTTTAAGTTATACACATATTTGGTCAAAATGATAGAAGCCCTAACCATACGTTCCATATTTTTTCTCAGGCACAAACAATAGTCTAGGTTTTGGGTGACAGACATTTAGGGGGGCATAAGACCTCATCTGGAACAAAATAATACTGTTCTTCTGTGCAGTGTCAGAAACTCTCCATGGCATTTTCAGAAATCCCATCTCTTACACAAGAGCAATATTTTCATAGATGTAATTCCAAAATAAAGGCCTTTTCTTTCATTTGGTTCATTGCAGTGGAGTTTAGGGTGCTTAGGAAATGAAGGCCAGGGCCCTAGGTAATAGTCTATTCAGGTCAGGAAGGCTAATTAATATGCAGACACTAGCTATGTTTCCAGTGTTGTGTTAGAAGACTTGGTTTATTTGGCCAATGACAAGTACAGTGTGATGGAAAAGAATCAGCCTTTGGAATAGCAGTATTTACTTGCAAGTACTCATGCCAGAGGGTGAAAATTGTGTCCTCCGGACATTTAAGGATAGTGCAAACTTTTAGAAGAGCCATAGCTGAAAGCGAAACAATCCATACTATGTGCTGGCCTAAACAAAGATGAAGAGAGATACATGAAATTTATTCCATCATTCCTTCACGGATTTCCCATTAGACTTTGAATAAGACTTGTAACCCTTACAAGTCATGCTCTTCTGTAAAAGGTGCATCACAGTAAACTCTGTTGAAGATACGTGTGTGTTTAATGAAATGAATTCAATGAGAAAGAACTATAGCCATGTGTACCTTAGAGACTTCCTCTCATTTATTCCTTTTGGAAACTAAAAATTAAAAGTCATGCAAGCCTTGTTGAGCTCAGAAGACAATCCCAGGTGCAGTGTACCATGATGTATCAATCTTAGACAATATAGTAAGATATGGACAGGGGTCTTTGTGATTAGCGTAGTTCTTGATCAAAAAAGTTATGCCAGTGGCTCCAAGTTCATTCAGGCGTTTACAGCCTGTGTTTGCCTACTGCTCAGTTTGTTTACATGCAAGTGTGCTCCCATGTGTCACTGCAGTCAGAAGCACATGTGAGTAGAAACACTTGAGCCTGAATACTGCACAGAGCACTTCTTCTCAGCTTAGGTTCACACTGTCTTTGTGGATTTGGGTTGGACACAAACCAGGATAATGTGTTGAAGCCCAATTCATCAGGAATCTGCCAAGAGTGGCGTTTCCTGAGAACAGGGAATGATTTGAACCTTAGTTATAGCTAAGCTAGTAGCCCCTGTTTTTAGTGTGGAACGCATGGGTTGTGGACCCCGTATAGCTAAGTCTGATTCCTGGTCTATGCTTCTGTTAACATCACAGAGCTCATAACTGCTGAGCACAATAGCAATTATATGTATCCCCCCAATTAAATAAATAGTAGATCTGGCCCAAAGTTTTTTCTGACAGATGTTGCAAAATTAAAAAGGAACCTGGAAAAAAATTCTGATACATGAATGGGAAATCCATTTTACTTATAGAGTTAAATCTACCAAAAGCAGCATCGATTGCAGGGTAATGCCATAAGATGTATCAGTGTCTCTAGCAATCTATTTCTGGAAGCCACATCACTGCAAACCATTTGTATGTTGGAATCATCAAGCTACTTGTGGATTTATGAGATGTTATTCTCATTAATGATATATAACTAACGTGAGTCAAGACATTGCTTGTCACTTTAATAGAAGTCAGAGGCTTGTCTGAGACGTTCTCTTTGGACAGTGTAGAAGAAAGTACATAGTGAAACAAAAAAAAGGATCAGTGAGTTTTGACCATTTCGGACACGAATTTACAGATAGCCTTTTGTTTGAAAAAGAAAACAAAAGTAAGATAGGTAATAGGTAAAACAAACGTTTTACTTTTTCTTATCCTTCACTGGTTCTCAAATAGAGCAACAGAATAACAGCCTGGGATAAATCAGACAACAGGCTAACCAAGGGCTCCTAAGCATCAGTGGAAATGCTTCTATTGACCTGACTGCAGCTTAGATTGGTCTCCAATTTTTTTTTTACTTTTTGCAGTTTAAAACTGCAATCAAGCTGATTCTTGGCCCATATGTTTCACCAGAAGCAAAAGAATTGTAGTGACTGTGGATGTGAAAATTCAGTATTTTCTTAGAAAATGCATAATAGTACATACATGTTGTGTTATTAATTTAAAATTCTTATACGATTAAACACTGATGCTTCCTCTAATTTTTATACATTTTGTTTGTTTGTTTGTGGTTTTTTTTTATTGTTGTTTTGGTGGTTTTTTTTTTTTATGGAGAGGTAATAACAGGACAATAAATATTTCTCAATTTGGTGCATGTGTAAACCAGATTGTTATAAGATGTCTTTAATTTAGGTTTATGTACTCCACAATGTAGAAGTCATTTATAGTCATACACATTTTAGAGTTGGAACTACTGTATCCTATTAAGGCAAAGCATTTCTATTTTTGCTATTGTTTGAGCAGGCTTCTTTTTCTGCCCTTCTTTAACATTTCAGAATATAAATTGATTAGGAATGCTCTGAATTGATGGAGATTTTCTGTTTTGCTCTTAAATTTTAGCTCTTAAAGTACATTTTTCCTCTACAAGCTTTTGATAAATATGAGGCTGTGCTACTGTTAATATAAATAATATCTGGCCACTGGGAAGACATATATTTATTTACAATAAAAACTGACGTATTAATTATTTCATTCAGTAGACAAGTATCATCATAAAGACTGGGCTTATACAATATAGCAGGCATCACAGCAAAAATCATAAATACTGTACTTCTGTTTAGCTTGACAATGGCAGGTAATAGACTATCATTTCTGTTCCCTTAGCTACTGTATCCTTTTCTATCCATCATTCTTTATTGCTATTATCACACTTATTTCAGTACTCTTATATCAGCAGCATTTAGTGATATTGCAAAAACATGGTTCAGAAAGGCTGAACTTTTAATTGTTATGAGAAATAAGTTAGCTTAATTATTCTATGTAAGTAGAAAAGATGTGGTTTGTTCTTCTTCCTAAGTCCTTCCTTCCTAATCGCAATTCAACACCCTTTTTAAGCATTGCTATGTATGAACTTCATGCTGCTAGACAAATAAATTCTTTGGAAAAATGCACATTTTTATTTGGAAATAATGCCATCTCTTTGTTAGATTTGCAGCAATCCTATTTTGCCTCTACTGTTTTTAAGTCGAAAATGAAAAATTATTTAGAAGATGTTTGTGCATCATATTGTGCTGAATGGTATGTAGGTCAGCATGCTGCACCATAGCAGATAAGGCACAGTGAACAAGTGTTCTATGTACTTACAAGCAAATATCAGTCATAATAGAAGTAGACAGATCTACAAGAGCGTTTTGGCTTAGGAAATGTTTCTTGTCATTAGCATTTAAAAAAAGCTATGAGATTCAGGCCTATCAGCACCGATTCACAGCAAAGCCTGGCTTGCACAGGTTGTTATCTGTTCAGTACAGAGGTGCAGCTGGTTAGCAAATGGATTTGCAGATTTTTTTTTTTAGCAGGGATGAGTAAAAAGGCAAAGAATCAGGTACTTACAACCCATTCAGAATGTAACAATTTTGTTTGTGTTATAAACCAAACCTTCTGTTTTTTGCAAACTGCATTATTTTTAGAAACAGAACCAAGAAAAAACAGCTGATTTAAAAAAAATCTTTATTCATATTCCAGTTTCCCTAAGGGCTCCAATATCCATGAAGTAATACCAGCAAAGGGAGCAATGAAGACTGCAGACTTCCATGATTCAGTTTACGATGCTGCTTTATTGTGTTAGCAGTGAAGTCAAAAGGCAATATCTAATATTTTTAATTTTTTATTTCTTCCTCTATGTGTTCTCAGAAATGTGAAGAGGAAAATATGACTGATTCACTCCCTAATGCTATGGCTGAAGGTTAGGGTAATTTTTATTTTATGTGGAAGTGGAATCATTCCTCATGGAGATAATAATCAGGGGTGATACTGGAAGTAGCTCAGTCATGCCTGAGTTGTAGGGTGCTGTTCTGCACAGCTCTTTGCAAGCTGGAAAGGATGGGTTTCCTTTTTAAGGAAAAATGTTATGCATGTGCTAATGGGACTACTTATCAGATATGTGAATGCTGTTCTTCTCTGTATGGCAGAGAACAATGCTAAAAGGTGCATGGGAAAGGTCCTCTCAGAAGGCTTCCTTGGCTAAGGAGGGGATGGTGAAACGGCTCTGCAGGTGCATGTCCTACTGCCATGCCTGCATGTAAAGGGAGTGACCAGTGCAGGGACTCAGTGAGGACCATAGCTTCTGCCTGAGCTTCCACCTGAGTTTGAAAGGACTGTGGAGTGATTTTTAGCCAGTCTCCAGTACTCGTTAGCTGAAAAACAGCTCCATAGTGCATGAACTTAAGGAAAACAGCTGTACATAGAAAAAAAAAAGGCATGGTTACAGCCAGCATCTTTCCATCATAGAATCATACAATCACAGAATCATAGATTGACAGAATATGCTACATTGAAAGGGACCCATCAGGATCATCAAACCCAACCTCTGGCCCTGCAGAGGACACCTCAAGAATCACACCATGAGCCTGAGAGTATTGTCCAAATAGCTCTTGAACTCAGACAGACTTGGTGCTGTGACCGCTCCCCTGGAAAAACTGTTCCGTTATTTTAACTTAGGCTTCTGGACTTATTTGGAAGAGCTCAAACATCAGAAACAGTAAACACTGTTTAAACACAAAATAATGGGGCCAGAAAGTCACTGATACTCCTCAAATTGGGTTTATCAAATGATAAAATTGCTCCAAATTTGAGATTAGTGTTAAAGGTATTTCTCCTACATCTGAACCAAACATTAACATTTTATGAATACCAGCCTTGGAAAGTGTCCAAACAGGAGGGTACTAGAAATGTGTACATTAAGGAATGCAATGCTGAGTCCCTGCAGGCAGAGAACCAAAGCTTAGAATAAAATTGAACAAGTATGAATGAAAGGATTTGATTGAATATGTAAGGACTATACAAGTACTGAAACTATGAAGTGAAATATACAGTAAATATTTGTATTGTTGACTTGAAAAAGGGAAGAAGAGATATTTATGGCTGGACAAGTGAGAACAGAAAGGAATCACAAGTAAAGTGCCATGGAAAGTAGTGCAGCTTAATATTTAGGCTTTGATTTTGCACAGAGAAGTGCTAAATCCAGACATATAAATGCATCACGTGAATATAATCCAGAATGGAGTATGTTGTTGCAGTTCTGCTTTTGAGGGTACTGCTGCCTTATTCAATGTATTTTAGGTATGAATCCAATGATTTGCAAAGTTTGAATCACTTGACAACATTTTCAGGTGAAACTAGAAACAAGAGAAGAGGCTCCTCAAATTAAGTTATTTATGGTGTCTGCTAGTCTACTGTAAAATTAGCTCAAATTTGCCAAGTCAAAATTATGTTCTGTTTTTCCTGATCTAAATTCAGGTCACTGAATTTAATGGATATTCTATGGGTGTAACAGAGAGCAACATTTGGCTCAGAAGCTACAAAGAGAATGTCTCCAATATTATTTTATTTTATTAGTATCTTACATTGAGAATCTTACGGTTGATTGTAGTAGCAGGTCTCTGCTTATGCATGCTTGCCATTGACTGATAAGAGACATTTATAAACTATAGCATTGATAAGATTCTCACACTTGTTCATGGAAGATGAACAAGATTCCCTTCCTTTTATGCATGTCAAATAACAATATATGTTGGATAGAAGGAGGTAAAGAAAATCCTATGCAGATTTTTTTTAAAATGAGTATCCTATAGTATAAACATTTTTTATGCATAACCATGTGGGAGTGACTGTACCACGACTTTAAAATTTGCTTTGCTCTTCGTTTAATGGAGATTTTTCAATTAAGTATTTGCATCTCTATGATTTTGTAATTGTTAATTTATTGCTGGCCTTAAGAAAGTTTATCTACTGATGGAAAGCAGATTTCTTTACCCTGAAAAGGTCAAAGTAAGAAGCCATGGTTTTCCCAAACTGGCTGAAGTTCATATATTAAACATAAGAGTAGTAAACATATTAAACTATCCCAACAAAGACTTAGTGCAGGTGACCTGGACATATATGTGAACTTCAAAATGGGTCCTGCTCCATAAATAAGGTGTTTCCTTCATGTCCTTTTCCTTTGCCACCACCTTTTCCTTTGCCACTACCTATCTAAGCAAGTGACAGTATTTAAAAGCCTAGAGTTGTGCTGGACTTGGCACACAGAAATCCAGTCTTACACACATAGAGGGAACCTTACTTCAACAGAAATGTATTTATATCAAATAATCAAATTATGAAATTTATGGATCTAATAATATCTCTTTTTTATCGTAATGCAGATATATTTGATTGTGTGTATAAATTTATAAATAATATATCGTTGAAAAATCAAGGATGACATCCTAGAAATCAGTGGAAAAATTCCCATTCATACCAGGGGTAGATTTTATGAAGTGACAGTGCCATTTAAGCCAAAATTATCTGTAATGTGCCCAATCCAACATAGTTCTTTGTCTTACCATAAGTTTGACATTTTCAGACTGTTGTGGAAAAACACGTCTGAGGTATACCACGAGAGAGTTTAGTTGTAAGATTGTGCATTAATTACAAAGTTCAAGTTTATGACATCTGTTGCCTTAGCAAGAGGTGTGACCAAAAATCATTGCTAAACTCGGGGTGTAAATTAATGAAACGCCACTTTACTCACATTGTAGAACAGGGAAATAGATGGGAACAGCAGCTGAGGACTCAGGGTGCATTAGCAGAGCCCTGACCATGTGGGCACTGCTGCATGGAGCATGGGCAGCAGCCCATGATTGAGTTATCCAGCCCAATTCAAATCCACAATGTCCTCCATACCTCAAAGAGTGCAAGACTGCTGACTAAAGAGCAGCCATCCTGCCTGCTGAAACAAGGGCTTTTGTTACCTGCATAGATAAGTTTGGTAAATAGTGATGTAATGAAGAGACTTTGTTCTGTGTGTCAATAATGGTGTAAAGTGTTTCCTTCTGACTTTTCCTGCTTTTGCCACTTACATGCATAATGAATGAGGAAAACATTGTAGGCCCTGTTTGCAGCAGCATTTTAGCTGGCTATCTGTGTTTGGAAAACAGGGGTCAGAACATTAGGACTTGTAAAATGGTGTTGTGTCACTGCAATAAACTGAGTTTCAGCAATTTGCACCAGCTGAGGACTTGGAACTAGATTTTTAGGAACATTTGATTAACCAATATTAGAGCAAAACTCTATCTTAGTTCCACATTTGCATCCAGTAGTGACCTGTACCTGATGTATCAGAGGGAGAAAAATAACTAAAGCAACAAAACCAGTACACAATTAATCGATAGAATCTCATGCATTGGATTTCCAGAGCTGGACAAGTCAAGCTCATACATGTAAATAGAAATCTACTGATTTTATAATTTCAAAAGCAGATCAGCAGAACTTGATCTTGCTTGTGCTGCTGATATCTTTGAATTCAGTGACAGCAGGATCAGGGCTTTAGTCATTGTAGGGCTAAACTCAGCCTTACAGCAAATGGAAGAAGGCATGAGAGTTGATAAGGAAATATATGTAATAATCAGGTTTCATGATATTTTACTTTAGCTGCTCTGAAGCATGGTACTAAAAACTGGTAAACCAAATAGTCCCACTAAGACCTGATGCGGGGCACCTGCTTTTTCCTGTATTATACAAAAAACACCAAAGGAAAATTTAATAATTAAATAAGAACAGACATAGAAAGGTAGACAATGAAAAATGACTGTGTTCAGGGACAGAAAGCAAATGCCAAAAGACTCATATGTTGTACAGATAAAAAATACTATACATATTGTTATAAAGCCAGCATATGTACCATATTATTCTTTAAAACATTATGGATCAAATTGGTAAAATCCTTCACAGCTTCCTGTTGACTCTGAATATATTGTGATCTGCCTAGCATCAGTCAGAAGTAGGGTTTTCAGGATTTGTCTGAGCTTGGTTCTATTTCCATTCAAAGCCAAGAATCAGTTTCTTAAGTCTTCTCTGAGAGCTATTAGTGGAGTTTATCACATTGGGCTAATGGACAAAGAGGCCAATTTTGAGCAAATAAAAACACTAAAAACATGATGTGCAATTGCTTGATGGCAAGGCTATAGTTATTAGCACTTGTAAAGCAGCAGATACAATTATTGGAACATGGCTGGGACATCCCCTGAAAATCAGACCTATTGCTGTGATTTGACAGAGTGATTCCATAAAAGTCTAAAAATAAGGAGTGGGTAAGAGAATAGGCTAAGAAGAGAGGAATCAAGTAGCTTGCAGGTGGCAAAGAGAAAATGGGATTAAGTAGGCTAATAAATTTCTGGGGAGGGAGGTGGTGTAGACACCCTTAGTGGGTGAGATATAAAGGCAAAGATGTATCTTCTAGAAGCTCCCAGGAGAAAGCTGATTCCTAGCATAGCATTGAAAAAAGGGTTTCAGCCTTTTGTTACTTTGCTTTCATTGTCATTTTACTCTACCCAACAAAAAGCCAAAAGCCCCTCATCACAACACCAGGATGCAGTCTTTCTGTTTCACCATTAGATCCCATCCTGGTAGCACCAAAGCAACATAGATCATTTAGAATACCTTTTTCTGTTACTGTAAGGTCTCACTCGAATCCCTTTTGGTGATAATCGGCATCTAGAAAAGTCCCCATAACTGAACAGGGATCCTATGTTAAAAGACATTCCAGAAACAAAAGCCTTTAGTGGATGTGGTGCAGCCAGCCCTTTTGTAGGCTTCTTTCTCATCTCAATTTCTTTTGGCTGTTTGCTCACATACAAACAATAGAACTCACTATCCTGATTTGACACAAAGTAATGCACTTATTTCAGGAAACAACAACGTCTGAATTAAATAACTCTGCTGGATGGCACATGTGGGAAAGCACATATATATACGTGTCCAAATACACAGTTTTAGAAATGATCATTTGGCAAATTAATAGCCTAAAAACTTCCCAAACAAAATAAACATGCAAGTAGTGATTTATACAAAAAACATTTCCTTCTGATTAAAGTGTCAGTTCAGTGCAAACAGGGCAGAAGAGGGTTTTAAAGAGAAGGTTGTGAACCTCTTCCTCACAGTGCCGCGCTGCTCCTCAGCATGCAGTGACACAGGGGTTCAGGCAGCTACTTTTTGGAGTAATTACTCATGTTGTAAAACAGAGGCTTACAAGCTGGGGCTTTGTCATTAGGTTATGAAATTAACTGATTTGTGCACGTAGTCCTGTAGATTCGAATACTTTATCAGTATGGAGCGCAAGGCATGACGGCCATTCCTGTGCCACAGCTGTCTGAACTGCATATGTGAGGCAAACAAAATGAAGTGAAAAAGAAATTTAAGTACAAAAAATATATAAAAAAGGAAGAGAAACTGTCCTTGATGTTAGAGCTTGTCTTGCTTTATGCTGGAATTCTGTTGTTACTTTTGAAAATGTAAAAGCGGTTCCAAAGCACATTGGCACGTGCATGAAACTGCAATACTCACTTGGCACTGCCTGTTCCCAATGCTGGCAGTGTGGCACATAGACCTCTTTAGCCTCTTCCTCTGTTGTTTTCTGCACAAGAGCCAACCATTGTGGCTACTCATGAGGCAAGGCTGGCAGCTGAAGAACCCAGATGCCAAGCTCTGGATTGTCTGTCTGTTCGGTTTGTGGCTGGTCTCTTCCCTGGCATCTGCCCTGGCATTGCAGCAGGCTGTGTAACCGTCTGTGGAGCTGGGTTCAGGATTAGGCTTCTGCTGGATAGCATGCTCTCCTGGTCACTGTTTGCCTTTCGAATTACCCTTGATTATGAGGAATGCGTTTCTCTCCTGCAGACTCCACCCAGGGCGAGCGCGCTCATGCAGTGCTGCTGGTGGAGAAAAGGTGGGTGCTCCCCTCCCTTGGCACAGCGTGGTTTAACTTCAGAGCAGAGCATGGGTAATTTCAGCCCCATAAACTCAACCATCTCCTCTCAGCCAGGAAAAATTTCAAGCTGAACATGATAACACACTTGTATGTCTTTTGTGTGGCTGAGCCCCCCAGACCCCAGCAGCGGCCTGAAGAATGTCATCTCTGGTTTGTGTTAGCCCACATGCCTGCAAGACTCTGCTTAGGCTCTGGCTGATTTTTAATCCACTGCAAGTGTCACAGCTGAGCTACAGAGGTGGTTGTTTCTCTTTGGGGGTATTTATCTCTGACACACAGAAAGTTCAGCAGGAGATTTAAGTGGGGAAAGTTCCAGGACAATAGAAGCACTGCTAGCGAGTGCCTAAAGGGGTAAGGTGTCTTTTCTTGCAATTTATTAGTGTAATATTGTTATACCTTGTTATACAACAATCCTTAATCATTAATATATACTCTTCTGCCTTCCTTTTCTTGGATTCAGAGAATACCAGCAGACTAGAATCTATCAGTCTCTGGGTCAAATTTCTTTGTCACTGCATCTGCCTGATGCTGGGGTGAACAAGGGAATGGTTTCCCATATTGAGATCAGGCTCTTGTCCCACTGACACAACACTCATCTGAAGCCTGATTTTCAAAGGACATTTCTTTCCTCTGGAGTCGTCTTTAGCTCATATATGGATTGGTATAGCTCCAGGTCACTGCACCCACATGTGCATATGTTAAGAAAGGCAGAAAAACCGGCTGAGACAACTTGATGAAAAACCTGTTTTGAACCCTTCAAGTATTAAAAATTTGCATTTATAGATGTTGTGTGATAATGTTTCTAAAAGAAAGAATTTTTAGTGAGAAGATAGAGAAAGGGATTGTTTAGCAGTTCATTTGCTGGTAAGTAAATCTGTAAGGGGTACAAAGAAGTATATGGCCTATTCAACATTTGTAGATGCTGGCATCAAAGAATGACAGAACAGTGTGGGTTGAAAGGGATCCTTAAAGGCTATCTAGTCTAGCTCCCACTGTGAGGTACAGGGACATCTTGAACTAGATCAGGTTGCTTAGATCCCTGTACAAACTGACCTTTGGTGTTGCTGAGGGTGATGGACAACATGGGGACTCATACACTTTTGTAAATATTATCTGAGACTTCTGAGAAGAGAACTTTGGGATAGAGGAATCACTGCTTGTCCCAGCTGGACATCTCATGCCACAGAACACCAGCATGGCTGTAATACTAGCTGGGAATTAAGGCAATACTGCACTACCTGCATTTTTTCTTTTCTCTTTTAGCTCATACTTCAGGTGTCTCATACCCCCTAATATTTCATGCAGCTAGGAATGCAGAAGTGCAGGAGGGAGCAGCACAGTGCAGCTGAGTGACTGATGCCCCGTGGGCACAGCCAGTAGCGTTGGTGTGCTCTCACCTCATCAGAGGCATTGCCACATCATCTATCAAAGCCTGCCACGAGCACTCTGCTGCCTACCCAGGCACTTCCACCACATCCGGAGCTACTACATACCCAGTCCATCTCCAGTTTTTACTAGAAGTTACTTTCAAAAACATTTCTGTTTGGAGCTGGAAACACTCTGAGAAAGGCCAGTGTCCATGTTATTCTTTCTGACTGGAGGCAAAGAAAAAGTGGCTTTTTGACAATTCATCAAATTCTGTTTGGACCAGGGAACTATACTATCGTATTGTGCCAAGCTGCAATGCCAGCTTTCAGTAAGATGTCAAAAGATAATTTACACATAAATTTCATATTCAGAATACTATTGAACAATGCCTTTCCCAATCTTTTAAAAACTAAGATAATTTATAAACCTCTAATAAGAAATATAATGGTACATCACATAGTCATTACCATTTAACAAAATGTCTATTAATTTATTTTCTAGTTAGCACCAATTTTAACATTATTAAAAACAATTATCTTTGTTTATAGAAAACATTTTTCCTATCAGGAGGAAATAGAAAAATTTCAGCCTCCCAAAATGATCAAGTTGTTTTAATGAACTTTATCACAAGAACCTGTTGGTGATTTCTAACAAGTAAATTGCTTTCAGTTGGAATGTGAAATATGTCAAAAAGATTTGAAATAAAAGTTAATATTCTGAATATAGTTTGGATCCTATTTCCACATTTGACAGCAACTACAAATTCTGGCAGCAGTATGCACAGGTAAACATTTATCACTTTTAAACTGCATAAAACCTTATAAACTAGTCATAAGCCTCTTATGTAGCCTGGATTGCTAAAGTTTTTCTTTCAAAGCTATAATGGTCTTTAATATATTTTTAAAGTGTTTTATGTCTGTAGCCTGTGCAAATGACCACAGTCAGAGAACATACAAGTTGTGTTGGCTGTGCTGGTTGTGGGGAGCTGATGTTCCTGCTCAAGAAGATTGTGACCACTTAGCTAAAAGTGCCCTCCTGCCCCAAAAGTCAGGGTGATGCTGCAGCATGGTTTGAGGATTCTCTGTGAAGTGCTCTGAATTGTGTCTGGGAACAGAATCAAGAGATTTTAATTTTACCCTCAACATGCACTGAACTTATTTTATACCCCTTTCATTCTCTGGTGTAAATCAGCAGAGGTAGATGCTTATCACTTCTTACATCAATAAATGCCTTCTTAAAGACTAAAAAGATAAACGAGTCACCATTTATTTTGGAAATCCAACCTAAGAAACAAAATAAGGAAACATTATCATTATTTGAAATTATATTTGGACAACAATTGACTGATGTACGCTAGTGTTGCATTTACCTCTTCCCTTTAATCATGTAATTTTACAAAATATGTAGTTTTGGTCTCTCATCCTGAAAGAATTTAATCATTAGTGGTTGGACTGTGTAGATAGTATGTAGACAATTTTTTTGGTACAAACCCCTTTAAGAATAAGTTGGCAGAAAAAAATTATTTAAAACCTCATTAAAAGGAGCAGCTAAGGTTTGGCACAAACAAGTCTCAGTGTGGGAATTAATTCTTTTTCACCAAATTAAAGAATATCGGTTTGTTTGTTTTAAAATGATATCATTGCTGCAACCCCCCATACCTCCTCCCCAGAATATAGCTGATCTGCTGTTTTTGATGCTTTTTTTTGCTTGTAGAATTCCTATGTAGCTTCTATTTGAGATGAAATTTGGCAAGTGATTAGACCATAATATGTCTAAGTGCTTTGTGTGTTTTGGAGAAAAAAAAATAAAAAAGAGCTGAGATAATAAAGCTCCAAAAGTTGCTACTGCATATGTACTGCAAGTGCTTTTCAAAGAAGTTTCATAAGATTTTTAATTAGGTGGCTTAGACTATACATGGTAGGCTGGAACTGTTTGGTCTGTGGGGTAAATAATGTGCATTTTAAAAACATTTATAAATACATATTCCCCCACTTGACATTGCTATTCCAGTCCACTGAGTAAATAATGCATATTTTTAAAAATTCATAAATACATATAATATGTAAAAAAGCTGCCCAGATACTGTATGTGTGGGACCTAGAAACTTGGATGATGCTAAAACAGACACAGTCCCCAAGGATAATGATACATACTCTATAACCTCCCATGAAAGTTTTCTTTCAAAATAAAGCGAGGAAGGAAATTCTATAGACTAAATTGCTCTCCAGTAAGATGAAGGCTGTGATGCAAACCTTCAGAACTTTGCAGAGTCAAAGCAAAGTTTGCCTTTGTCCTCAGATCATGCTGCTGAGTTTTTTTACTCCATTCCTTTCTTTTCCTTCTTGCTATCTTAAGAACAGCATGATTTAAGAAAAGGAGGTCAGCATTCATGTTTCATTTCTTGAGACCTGTGGATCTGAATACACATGGAGTGTTCAGATAGAAAGGTTTTATTTCTGTTCAATAATTTTCTGGATTTGGTTTTTTAAAATTATTTTTTAATTAAAGGAATATAGAAGTAATCTCAAGCAGCCAGAATGCCTCAGTTTGAGATAGGAAATGCAGAAACTCTAAATAAGAAGTATAAATGAATAGGTCAGGGCTTTCACCTATGTAGCTCTTCATATAACAAAATGCTGAAGCACACACTTAGCTTAACTTTAAGCGTGTGTTTATCCTCACTTCTATTCAGCAAAAAACTTAAACACATCCTCCAATCAACTTTAACTAGAGCATATGTTTATATGTTGTTCTGAGTCAGTGGTTAAAGTTACACCGATAAAGGAGCCCTGACTGAATTTCTATCAGCAAGATTAAACATTATTAAGGTATGTAGACCTGCTGGGAGTTGTGCTGTGTGGTGGTCAACAAATCTGCTCCCTTCTTCTCTGTGCATTTATTTTCAGGTATGCAATAAGGTGTGCCCACTGGGAGCAAATTCTGCCCAACTGAATGGCAGCCCTTCATGTCATCCTGAATTTTACATGGAACAGAAGAAAATGAGACCCCAAAGAGGGCTGGATTGCAAAATTGCCCATAAAATTATAGGGAGTGAGTCTGATAGGAAATGTTATGAGTTTTAACCTCTGGTTTGTTTTTTTTTTCCTCCTCTTCCTTCTATAGAGAGACTGCCTTCATGTGATCTGGTTCCTTAGTGGAATTATTCCTCTGTGTATCTTTATATCATTTTCTTAGCTTCCAGCCACTGTATTTCTGCACAGTTTCGTATCTGCTAGCCCCAGCATTTCCAGCCTATGAAAACCTCATAAATCTACTTCATTTTTCTAATAAGACATGAAAGTCCTTAATTGGCCTTAATGAAATGCACTTAAAGGGCAATAAACGTGTTTAAGCCCCTCTTTCAGGGTGAGCTACAGTACTCTCACTCTGCTCTGTTTTAGCCTTTGTGGTAATTAATCACTTATTCATATGTGGCACATCAGTAACAAGATCAAGCAACTACTGCACAATTGCATGATAATAAGCTGCTCATATATGTGTCAAGATTTAGCAATCCTTTTTAAAGCCTAATTTAAACTCATTTTACAACTAAGCAGGCTGCTTCTCTGAAGTATTTCTACCCAGTATCTTTTTTACATATTGCTGCTGAAATGCCTTCTTTTTATTTTGTTTATAGAGCCGCATTTGCCTGAAATCTACTCATGGCACCAAAGTGCATTACAGCGAAGTGAGAGCCTTGCCATTGTATTTTTGCAAAGGCTTTATCTTTGATCAAAGACCACAGTCACCCTCACACAGAAGGAAAGGCCACAGAATTAGAATCCATTAGGATAACATTTTTGAAAAGTAATGAATTACAATGAAGTTTTATTATCCAGGTCTCTGAGGCTGTGTCCCCTGTGACTCTTGTGCTGGTTGCCTTTGTCAATGGGCAAGAGCACAATCTGGGTGAAGGGAACCAAAGTTATTTTCTAGCAGTCAGGCCTTTGATTCCTGGCAATGAACCTGCTCCTTAAATCTGAAATCTGATTTGTATTTGCTGCAAGTTCTGGAATTTCACCCTTCAGACACAGAGAAGTGTATCTATCAGAATCTGAGCTCAATGCATATTGACAAAAGTTGTCTCTTGCCAATCCAGTGGCCTGAGATGAAAACTAGTAGTGTCCAAAATGTCTCCGAGACACAAACTTGCTTTTACCAGCCCACAGTGACACATTAATTGGAAGTGGCCTATGAATAGGAAGTGAGGCATTAATGTTTGATTTTCAAGCAAGCAAGGGATCATGTGAGTAAGTTGGTGTTTACTACATATGAAAAACTGTGGGTGTAAAATGGGCATGTCATTCTTCATGGATTACTTCAGGTGAAAGAGCTGTTAAAAACTTTTTTTTTGTTTCATCTTTGGAATTGTGGAGCCTATTTTTTATGAAATTATTTCACAACAGCAGTAAAGAGAGCCTGCAAAATCATATATAGATTTCTAATGGTTGCTTGTTGTCTTTTGGGCATCCTGAGTTCTTAAAAATTTGTCCATTGTTGTATTTGACCTACAAGAAGCAGTTTGTGTTTCTTCTTGTGAGTGGAAGCACCAAAGACTATGTGAGTGCATGGGCACTTTAAAATCACTTCTTAGTCCAGCTCCCCACAGCAACCTGTATATGGTAAAAACATAGCTATCTGCAAGTATGCTTGTGGGAATGTGTGTCTTGGCTGGGGTAAGGTTGTCAGTAAAGCTAGAGACATGCCCTATATTCTGGCAGCTCAGGATTGACACCCATGTATATTTTCTGGTTTGGACTCCATTTTAATGTAGGCAGACATGAGAAGGAAGAATACAAGCCATTTTCCTAGACATGCTGCCCATGCAAAGAAAATGGACCCATATAATCTTCTGTATTTAGGTGCTTGTGGGAAATGCCCTCACTGAAGAAACCATTTCCAGAGGGGATGATAGAGTACATTGAGGAGAGCCTGTCACAAGCCAAATTTTTTTGCTATAAAAGCAGTTTACGTCACATATTGCTGATCACCTAAAACTCAGAAGAACACAGCAGGTTTTTGTCAGCCTTGAAATACCCTTATACCCATAGTTAAGCAATTTGAGGAAACAGCCAGATTGGAAGAATAGAACAATTAAAACCCTCTTAAAGTTTAAACTCTTTTCAAAGGTGGAAGATAACTAGGGAAGGTTTAAAGAGTTCTTCAGTCTGTAGCTGCAAGGAATTGGGACCAGCAGGAAAGAAGGCAGCTGGGAGACAGCCTTATTCCAACAGTTTCTCATTCTCCAGGAAGTCATGGTGTCAGTATATTAGCTCAGGCAGAGGAGGCTCAGCTATGAAATAGTACCACAGAAGTGTGAAGGCTTCTGCACCACAATTAAAAATGTAATAGAAAATAATTTGTTTAAAGGAAACATCAAAAAGAAGGTGGAAAGAGTGGAGAGTTGGACTTGACTAAATCTGAAGAGCCCATTTCAGTTCTCAAGGCACTCAGTCTCTCTGATAAGAACCAGATTGTGCCCACAATCTGAGTCAAGACACTTTGAGAGATGTTATGGGAAATCCTAAAATTATTTCTTGACAAAGCTATCAATCACAGGAAGCCATTTGGTTGTAATAAATACGGAGAAACTTATGGGAGGGGTTATGTATTGTGAGGTGCTGGATGTGGCACAGGATGCAAAATGCTACATTGGAGAGCAATGGGAATGAGGATAGGGATGGGGATGGAGATGGGGATGAGGATGGGAGGAGAAAGTTGCTAGAAATAACCAGTACATACTTTTAGGAATAATTCTCAGCACGAGATGTGGGGGAATTTTAAACAATCAAGAACATGATTCCTAAGGTGTTTCAGATATATCTACTAGAAAGAATATACAAAGTAAGTTTAGACATTGGAAGAAATCTCAGAGGATGACTAGAGTATTTTATACTGGGCTTGTGTCTTTGAGACAATATGGCATGAAAGCCAAAAGTGTAAATGGGTTAAAAAAGAGATTGTGCTACCAGTCATCAGTTGCAACCTTTGGTTCAAGAAGCCCTTAAACCAGCTTCTGATGGAAGGCAGTAAATTAAAATTACACCAAGGAATCAGCTCAACCATCTTTCATACCCTTTCTTTTAGTAACCACTGTTATTCAGTGTTGGAGATACAGTATTGGGAAAGATGGACCTCTGATATGACCTTGTATAATGGCATTATAGTAAACTGAGAAAGCTATAAAATCTTCTTCCTGTGCCAGAAATATAGTCCAAGTTAAAAAATAAAAAAATAAAATAAAATACTGATGGCACAGGGAAAATTGGCATTAATTTGTTTATATTGGCTGGAAAAATCCTTGTACTTGTCCTTAACTGTTATTTTTATTCTTTCTCTGGGATATTCTACTAGAGAGAGAAAGGAGACTGCATATCAAGACTGTAAACTTCACACAGAATTCATAAATGCCTGATTCTGGATATAGGATAGTTGTCAGGAATTTGCACTGCTCAAGCTTTGAAATAAGGTTGTAGATGTAACACTACTGATCCTATTATCCAGTAAATTTGTAGAAAACCACAACTAAAAAATTCTAAAGACCCTCAATTCATGTAGGCTGTAGTCAATCTCATCTCTGTTTATCGCTCTGAAATTACAGAGCATCACTAACAAATCAAGCATGGGTTATCAACTGCTACCATTTTGTTCAGCTGAAAACTGAAAACCAGGATACTTAAATTGTCAGAAAGTAATTTCAGAATCCCCAAAGACTTGCAGAAATAAAAAGGGACAGATAAAGCAAAATAGGATTACTTGGAACTTGGGGATTTCCACCATGTAATGAAAATGATGCTATGTGTAGCTACAACACAAGAAAAGAGGAAGAGCTAGCAGTGGTGTCACAAAGAGAAGCCTCAGGGTTGCAGATCTTACATGCTTTTTTAGTTGTTCATCCCTGAGGAATGTATAGTAGGCATGAATTGATAGCTGATGGCCTTAGTGCTCTCAGCAATGCTGCTCATGCAGTTACCTGTGTCTGCAGTACAGCATAGGACCATTGGTGCAAGCTGGTCTACTTTGTCACACATTCTTATATCTTTAGAGAACCGGCTGTAGAAATTTCAAGTTCTGCATTATTTTGAGCATTCACTGCTGTTATTGTCACAACTAGTGGGCAAAGGAAGTTCTCTATTTTTAAGAGGTTTGAGACAAATTAAATGATTGATATATGCTCTTGTTGTGTGCTGCCTAACCAGGACTCAGGTGCTGAGCAAACACAAGACAAGGAGTCTGGTCCTTGGCCTTCTACAGAGCAGGCAGTACATGCCAGGTGAGTGAGCTGTGTATTTGTGTTTTTGAGTAAGCACCTTGCTCATTTTCTGTAATGTGAGCTAGTGCACCAGGTCCTGACATTAGAAAGCTGTCACGATATGGTTGCACCAAGTTACATGGATACAGACCAAAACCCTCATGTGTTTCATTAGAACTGAAGTGAATGAAGGGGAAAGATCTGCATGGAAAAAATCCATCTTTGTTCTCAATTCTTGAAAACCAGGACATTTCTTCTCATGGTCAGAGGCAGACTTTTAAATGAGAAGGCCGATGGTCTACACTCAAAGCTACGCAGAAATAAGTTCATTTGATTTCTGAAGATCCACCATCTATTTAGACTGGTTTGGTAAGGCTGCAGGTATTTATTGGCTAATGCTGTCCTCAATCTGTTCCCTCCAAACAACTTTTGATTTTTTTGGTAAAGATCTGCTAAAGGTGATGAGAGATCATTCCAGCCAGTGCTCTCCTTCAGGGTAAAAATGCTGTTGCTTTTCAAGGTACTAAGAGAGGGAAGAGGAAAAGATAATACTGTGGGATGGACTGCTAGAAATGGAGAAAGGAGAGGATGTGGTGGAAGATTTAAGGGTCCTAGACTTGTTGCCTATGGAGAATATTTAATTTCTGCTGTTTAACATAAAGGTGGAAAAAAGGCCAGTGTCCTGAGTCTGATTAGAGACAGGAAGGGAAATGCAATGAAGGAAAGCAAAGAATGGAAACTTGGTGTCAGGTTTAGGGACTTTTGGGGGATTTTTTTTTTGGATTTTTCTTCAATAAATTTTCCAGTCGATTTTTTAAACTCATTAATGTTTTCCTCACTACATTCCACAATGTAATTCAGTATGGGAAAGCACATCCACGTTTGTGTTTTACTTGTTAGAGTCATTTAGTGAATGACCTTTCCCTGACCACCTTTCCTACACTGTTCATGACTATTGCCCTTCCTCTGTCATTCCTTTTTCTAAGCTGAAAACTCCTTCTCTATCTACTCACTTTTCATATGGCACTCACTCCACACCTCTGATCACCTTTGTCACTATCCACAATGCTTTTTCTGAATCTATTGTAACTTTGTTGAGGTGGCTGATTAAAATATTCAATATACGCAGCATTCAAAATTATAGGTGAACAAGGCAGAGGCAGAATAATGTTCCCATTTTCTTAGCTATTTCTTTCTTAAAAGTTTCTAATGTTTTACTGGCCTTTTTGAGCATTGCTGAATGTTGAACAGTCATTTCTAGTTAGTATTCAAAATTACTCCTAGGAATCTTTCCTAGTGTCAATACTAGTGAGAAGCCTATACTTCTGTCTGTGTTGTTTTTTCTGCTTGTTCACGACTTCTTGTGGGTCAGTGCTTAATTTCACTGATACTGCACTTTGCAGTCCCTCAGCACTGTCAGAATCTTCTGTGACTCTGGCTGTTCCAGTTGTGAGGATCCTGAAAAGCTTTGTGGTATTAGCAAACTTTCTCAGCCCCTCCATTCTCTTCCTGTTCCACATTATTTATGGTATGTTGAAGCACACAGGTCTGCCCTTGGGTCCCTGAGGACTCGGTAACCTTCCTCTAAGAGGAAATCCCTACTTTACTTTAACTCTTTGTTTCCTGTCTTTTAACCAATTATTAAGTCATCAGAGTACTTTGAGTTTTATTCCACATTGATTTAAAAGCTTTTGGGGAAGGATCTTGCCAAACCTATTTCTTTCAATCAAAAAATACTTTCTCAGCTAGATCACTTACTACTTTAATGAAAGTTAACACTTTCATTATATTTTAATGGATTGGTGAGATATGATTTCCCTTTGCAGAAGTTGTCCCAAAGTATCATATTCATTTACACCTCTACTGCCTATGTTCCTTATTATTGATTGCACCAGTTTTGACCTTAATGATATCAGACTTATGAAGCTGTAGTTTTCTGCATCTTCCCCTAGGAAACTTTAAAAAACCATCAGAGATGTCATTTTTTTATTACCCGATACGAGTTACTTACAGTTTTAGAAACTTCTTTAGAACTGTGGCTATATAAAATGTGTCAGAGTTTATCCAATATTTTCCTTGATTTCTTCTGTTTGAAGGACAGAGATATATTTAGTTTAATTTTCAAGCTTCTCTTATACTTTAATGCTTAAGCCAAAAAGCTTTTCTGTATTTTTAGAGTCTTTTTTGATAGGTGATAGATGTATTGTCTAAGATGGTAACATTAGATCTGAAATATTTTGCCATTTTAGCCGCTCCTTTTAAATTTTTTTCAATGTAATATTTGTCTTTACTTTTATCCCATGTTGAAACTGGAAAGGACTCACAGTCTATTATTTTCCAAAGTCTTATGATCTGTACACAAGTCTCATGATTGTGCAGAGGGTCTGATTACAGGGTTCCAGCTAATGGAATAATGAAATTGCTCTGTCTCTGAATCAGTAGCCTCCTAATGACCTATGAGCTTGCTGCCAGTTTTAAACAAATTTGATAGAAGGGTAGATATGAAATATTATTGCATTTTTAAAGTTTCATGGAAATTGTCTGGGTACTGGAGAGGCACCTCAGCTGGATGACTGCAATGGCCTGAAAGTCAAAGAAAGGTAAAACTCAGGCATTATCCTGTTTCTCAGGAGATAGATTTATAGCCAGAAACAGAGCAAGGGCTGTCTCTTGCCCGATAGAGACAGGAGACATAAGAGAATCTAAGAGTCTGGTTCTGGGAGAAGTTTTGAGAGAAGGAAGACACAGATAAGTATAAAACCTAATTGCATTAATTCTTCAGCTCGTGAAGTCAGTTTCCTAAAGTTTGATTTGACAACATGACAAAATTATGGCTAAATTCTCTCTGTCCAAGTATATCCTTTAGGAGGGGAAACTAAAAGTCAGCTTTCTGTGACTCCCTATACTGCTCCTTTTTGTTGGGTGAGGCAGCTAATTCTTCCCCCCTTGCAGTAAAACACCCCCCAAAACCAATTCCAAAGGTAACCAGTCTTTTAGACTCTTCATCTCAAGGGAGTGGATGAGAAGCAGCAGCTGCCTGCACAGCGCCTCTGTATAACCCCACAGCTTGCTTGGTCATGGGTGCTGAGACAAGCAAGAAAGACTTGAGTTTGCTGACAGCAAAATGCTGCAGTGAGGGGGGATTAGAGTGCCATAGATGTGCTGGGAGGGACCCTGTTTTTCTGGGGTGCCCTGATACTGCCATGAGGATGCTTGGAGGTGCTTGGTATTGTCCAAATGAGCTCATTTAGCTCAAATGTCTGCTCTGAACTGTAGTTCTCCTCATTCACTTACATGCTGCTTAATCCCATGCAGGATCACCCTGCTAATTTGGAATAATTTAAAAAAAAATCAACAGAACCAAACAACTTGATAATATGTGCTAAGGAGAGCTGGCATGATTTGCTTGTCTATAGCACTTAAAAATGAAACGCTCCATCAGCAGGCTTCCTCAGTGCCATTCAAGGTGATGTAAACATGTACCCAAAATCTGAATAAAGTCATATTTCTAACGGTGCAGGCAAAAATTCTGACCTAGTTTAATCAGTCACTGTGCTTTTCTGGTTGTTCTGATTTGTTGTTCATTTGTGTTGGGCAGCTGGACAATAGGATTTTGCATGGGCCACAAACAATGAAATAAAACAGCAAGATGTACTGTATTTTACTGAAACATAGTATAAAGGGCAGCAGGGGACTAGTCAAAGCCCAATATTCTGAGACACTAATTTTTTATCACTAGTTTATTTCCTAAACCAAAATGTTTTTGAGTATAAATATTGGATGAAAGCAAAGCTGCACCACATTGGCTGTCATGGAGGCAAGACCAAAACCTACTTTTTATTAGAATTAAATTAATATGGCATAAGTAGTTTTATAGTTTTAACATTTTAATATTATTTATGTTCTAACTGCTCTGCATAAATAGAACTGTTCCTTGCTTCTTTTGGTTTTACTACTAATAAAAAGTAATAGGCATAATAATTCAGGGACTGTTTGCATTTCCAGGCACTTTTGTTCTGTTGTGTTTACCTACTCAAGGAGACATACTGAAAGCCAGACCACAAGAAGCTTTAACACAAAATATAGCAGCCACTTTTCAACTAAACTATGTATCTGGGAGCAGGAGGAGCCTAAAGCAAATACTTACAATTAGGATTATTGATGAAATGTCTTTCCAATAAAAAGAAGAGTGAGAAAGTAGCTCTGTGCAGAAATCTACTAGGATGGTTTTTCAGTTTTACTCAGTGCATTACACTAATTACATTATAGGTATATTAACAGACATATTTCCCTAATTACCAATTGATTTCCCAGACTACTCAAAAATGTGCAGAAAAAAACAAACCCTACTTGTGATGGACATGAAGGTAATATTTTAGCACTGACAACTTGTTGCATTTCAGTCAACAGTGAAAGGAATTTTTAAGTATGGAAGAATGCCATCAGTCCCAGTGCCAAGAAAGCTCAGAATCTCAGTCACCATAAAACTCATGAAGTCAGATTGTACTTCCTAATAACAAAGGAACAAATGTAGATTTCCTTTGCAAACATGCTAAAGGATGTGGTATAGGAGAAGTATTTTTACATTTTAAAGTACATTTAACGGTACAACTTGGAATATAGAGAAGAAAACGGGTGATGTTCTGTAACTCAAAAGAAGATTTTTCTTGAACTTCCCTGGAGTCAGGAATGTACACAGTACACTTTGTACTGCTGATAGATTTATGTAAAGCAGCCTAAATGAAAAGTCTTTCTAGTTAACCCCTAAAGGTAAGGTAATGTGTCCTTTTCACAAACCCTGACTTCAGAGAATATAAACCTTGCCAGGCTCCTCCTTCTGCCACTGTCTCCTATGAACACTTCAGAGCCCAAAAAGGTTTAAAAGCCCCTATCCTGACTCAGTCTCTGAACTCCTTCTTGTCTCATTGACATTTCAGAACCTAAACAGCATGGGCTTCCTTAGCTAAAGGCAGCTTTTTAAAAAACCTCTCAGAACCTTTGGTCAGTGACTGCTTAATGCAAAGTGACATCTTTCCACTTACCCACAACATGGTACCACTTCAGAGGGTTTTCTTCCTGTGTCCTTAAACACAAATCAACTTGCATTTGTGGGGCTCTAATATCTCTTGCCAAGTAAATTATGTAAATTGCACATGCAGAGTATGTGATGTCACTGCTTATATGAACTATCTTTAAAATTTCCTCTGTTCCTGTAGAAGGTATGGTCCTCCTTTTGTACTTGTGTGGTTTATGGGTCATAAACAGAAGGAAGTGAGGTGTGCTTTTTGTGATTATTAAGCATATTGAGTAGAGTGGGTTGCACCTTTATCCCTGCCAGTTCTGGTCCCCTTCATTCCACAAAGGCAACTGAATGCCCATTGACTTCACAGGACTTTCCATAAAATTTAGAGAGGTGTATAGTTTATGTAGTTTATTAGCAACCTAAGGATCAAATTCAGCTGTTGACTAAACAAGCAAAAGCTCCTTGATTTGACTTCTTACATGGGATGAGTCTGAAGCTGTCAGAGCCTGCTTCTGGTTTTGCTTACATTAATACAGCAAACAACACAGAAGTCAGTAGAATTGTTATAGAGGCATAAATTTACTAAAAGTTGGAAGAAAATTAGGCCCTAAGTCTCCTTTGCCTGAGTCATGTTTTAGTCATTGATCATTTTATCCTCAATTTGGGATAAGCGTCGATGAAATTTTGCACAGCCCTATCGCGTTTGCAATCTAAAAAGAGGTTAAGGAAATAGCCACACTGGGAGGAGTGACAATATGCAAATGCCTTTGCAAAGCACATTCATCCTCAGCAGAGTTGTAACATGTCCCATGGTTCTCATTAAGGGTTCTTTGCTAAATCTTTTTGTTTTTCCTGTCTTACTGGCAAATGTTTACTATTCCCAAATACTTACTTTATTTAGCATCAAACTGTAGCTGGAATCATAGACAGCTGCTGAAAATGTTGGTGAGTGCGTAAAATACGGCAAACAAATAAAAGCTGAA
This sequence comes from Toxostoma redivivum, assembly GCA_013397375.1. Classification (NCBI taxonomy): domain Eukaryota; kingdom Metazoa; phylum Chordata; class Aves; order Passeriformes; family Mimidae; genus Toxostoma; species Toxostoma redivivum. The sequence continues at coordinate 420,478 of VXBI01011031.1, forward strand.
GGTGGGAGCCGTGCAGGAATTCTCACACAGAGCAAGGTAAAAGACCAGGGAATGGGTTATGCTTTCCTCCACAGTGCTGCTCTCTCACAGTCTGGACAGGACCCCTTTAAAAATGAAATATTGTCTGCACATCTCCAAGCCCGATCATAACTTAAATACGAATCCTCCCACAGCATTCAGAAAATGAGTACTGCTGCTGTCACATACATTGACATAGAAGCTCTCTCTCCTTCCCAAAGCATCTCAACCTCAGAGTGTCTGAACTGCTGCTGCTGGGTTCATCACTGCTGTTGGGGCTTCTTTAGGACAAGCAGGTGTCTTACAGAATCCAGATGTTCTGCAACAGAGAACAAGGCCTTGAAAAGCCTCTCTCTCCCTTGTACAACTGTGCCTGAGACAGTGTTTCATTTCCCTAGTGAAGGACAATCCTGTGGCACCTCATAATCTGTGATATGAAATGCTGACTTCTGATGGCAGCTTCTGCCAATTTACTCATTTAATTCTCAATGTTTGCATATTGGTCACTGAAGAGTCAAGCTCTGGCACAGAAACCCCGGCATTTTTGAAACTGAAGTCTGAGAACTGAGTATGTATGCCTGGGAAGTTTGGGCTATGCCACTGCAAGTTTACATATAAAAGAAAATAGAAAATGCAGTGAGTGGAGTCCTATGTTTAAATTTTGTATTGGAGATTTGAAACAGCATTCTTCAGGATCCAAAAAATGACAATGACTTCTCCCAGCTCCAGAGGGATCTTTTAAAAATTGATTTAAAGTGATTCTGGATCAGGAGGTACATGCCAGTTTGAAAATGCAAATGCCGGATTGGTACATTCTATTAAAATACTCCTGGCTCAATTACTCATCTCTCTGTTGTACATTAATTGACTTTGCCTTATCCTGCTCCCAAAAGGGAAAGTTTCTGTCTGTTTGTACTGTAAAGTTATTGATCTGCATGGTGGCTGTATGTGAGTCCTCAGAGACATTTTGCAGGAGGCAGGGGAATCAAGCGCTGCAGAGCGAGTTACTGCAAATTCACATTGGGTCCAATTTTGCTCACAGTCTGTTGAGGCCTGAGCAGTCTACAAAGCTCAGAGATACAGCAACATTTGGATGGTAAATAAGAAAGGTCTTGCTATGAGGGTGGGTTTTTGCAAGTGCAGTGGATCTAATTTTAAGGTCAAACCCCCCAGGTGTCCTTCCTCTGTGCAACGGGCACGTTGGGGTTTGGAGAGAAAATGTGTTGGCTGGCTCAGGGTGAAACAAACTGCCAGCCACTGATGTGGGCTTCTTTTATGTGGTGTCTGTGGAACCAGTTACAGCTCAGAGCAAACACAGCCACTTCTCAGTAAATTGTTTATGCCCCATTTCTAGTTGTTCTCCTGCTAGTACAGATTGTTCAGCAACCAAATAGCAGGCTTAATCCATCAGGTCTGAAAGAGCAGAAATACTTTGAGGACATATTTGGCCTCATGTGTCCATCTTCAAGCTAGTGGCTCTTTTGGATGTCTCATTTCTCAGTTTTTCTGTTGGCTTTTCTCTCTCTCATTTGATAAACCTCTCTTCTTCCATCTGGAATTCCACCTCCTGTGTCCAAATCTCATCTTTCTAACTTTCCTAAACTTTAGGAAATAAAGAAGAAATGTATATAAGCCAGAAATTAAATGCTGGCCCTGCTGAATAAAAACTGAGGCTGATTGATTGCACTCAGACGTAAGTGCTTCAGTTTGTGTACTCAGGGATTCAGAAAATACCACTAGTATTAAGAAGAATATGTTTTTTTACTATCTCTGTTCTTTGCAGTCAATGACCATTTGCAGGAGAATATGGAAGACTTTTTCCTACGGAAGGTCTTTTCCATGCAAACCACAATAAGCAACATTCAGTAATATTTTATATAATAATATTATAAAACATTATATAAATCTTACACGATGTAGTTTGTCTAAAAATCTCAAAGTATGTGGCACAGGTTATGAACAGAATCATTCCTGTTCTAAGGGAAAGAAAGACTCGGAGCTGTACATTTCTTGCTCCATGCCACATCCATTGAACTATGGTGGAGGAGAAAATTGCGAGTTCACTGTTCCAAATAAAACTGCTTGTGCAGACATAATTGTGGAGGAGAAGGACATAAGCAGGTACTTGCCTGGTTTATTTAAATGCCTCTCTGCCAGGGACCAGCAAAGACACTCTATTTCCCATCTTATGACTTGCATACTCAGTTATTTTAGAATTTACTATAAGCAAGTGTTCAAGCATGTAAGCTTAACATTCTCTTTCTGAGAGCGTTCATGTGAACATGAGTCAAGTACTTGAATGTTTGTGGAAAATGAAGGCAAAAGAGGCGTAAGTGAATATTTATGGAAATTGATTGTGATATGCACCCCATTCTGTTGGACTAATCAGAGCAAGAGTGACTGTGGGGAGGCATTACCAGCGAGGTCACTTGCCTTCCAGCTCCAAAGCAAGGACCAGGACAATTGCTCCAAGGAGAGCAATAGTCACCCTTTGAGCATTCTGGTGACTGCACACAGGTCTAGGTGAGAGCCCAGGGATGGGATAGGCTCCCACCCTCAGTTTAATATAATAGCTTCTTTTGAAAACAAGATCATATATTTATTTCCTCATCATATGACTAGGGGGAAGAAAAAAAAGATAAAGCAGACAAGAATACTCTCATTTATTAGGCTTAGGGAGCTCTGATGTTCAAGCTTGGTTCTTGTGGGAACTGAAGATAAGAGAAAAAGCTCCCCACTGCCAGATATAACCTCTGCAGCAGGATCTTTAGGAAAAAGAAAAAAAAAAAGAAGTACATCTGAAAATGTTTTCCTTTGTACTGTTGGGTTTTTTTATGTTCCTAGGGACCAGCTACATGGATCTGGGAATTATATGATAAACTTTGGATTTATGCTGTCAGTTCCTATGCATCTTATTTTTTTACTTGCTTAGATTCTGATCTCAGTGCGTTGCTACTTTTCATAGTACATTTTAAAAATCCACTTACACACACATGGGTTTGATATATATCATACCCTAAGGACAACAGTATGGCCATGAGATTACATTTTTACAATTAAAAGGAAAGAAGAAAGGAATTAAATTATTACCACATTTTAATTTTTCTCTTGGTGAATTCTTCATATATTGGCTAATACAGTTTGGCTCTTCCAAAGTATAACAGGTATCCATCTGTGCCAAAACAGACCTGAAGTGGTGTGGTCTAGTATTCTCCCAGACTGCACATCAAAATGTGATCTAACGCAAAGAGAATGGTGGAATTGGTTCAAGACCCACCAAAGATCTTTGAAGCAGGCAGAGAGCAGACATATTGCTTAGAAGAAGGGAAAAATTATATTGGAAATTAAAAACTATTTAGAAAAGTGTTCTTTAATAGAGTTTGTTTGATTCCTAAAGATTCTTAAAGGATCAGGAGCTCTACTGATTCTTTAAGGAATAGGTGTGGTGCAGTCAAGCCAGGCACAAAACCCCAAGCTGCTATGACTTTTGTTGCATTAACAGAATAAATACAATAATATTTAACACAAACATTTTATAAACACATCACTTCCTTGGTACTTTGTGCTGTAAGAAGCATGTACATGAATTTAAAGTTCATTGTATGAAAAAAAGTAACCATTTATCTAAGATTATACACAACTTGTTGGCATCTTTTAACTAAGTACTAGGAAAGAGTGCTATGAGTTGTTAGATCATGTTCTAGCTCCTTGTTCTGCTCTTTTAAGATGCATAGGAAAGCAAGCATTAGGAACAGGTTCTTGAATCAAAAAGGACAAGTTCAGGTCCTGCAAAAGGTCAGCAGAATGTAGCCAAAAGCATGTACATATGCAACCTGCAGAACAAGCTGCCTCCAGAAAGGTGAATTCCCTGTGGTCTCCTCGCAAGCCCCAGAGGGAGGATTGTTTCATGCTCTTCTCTTAGTGGTTGGTGTTTTTAAATATATGTAAGCAGTCATCTTCTCCAAGTATTTTAAGGAGTAAATTTTGGTTCATGAAATATATGCTGAGTACAGATTTCTTTTTGTTCAGACTTAACCAAATGTAGGGACCAGGAGCTGATTTTTTTTTTTTTGCCTGCCTAGTGCCATGTTCTAAAATATTTCAATTAAATGTAAGAAAATTCTCTTGTAATTAATTCTGAGATATTTTGGACATACATACAATTTTGGGAAAAACATTTTTTTTATAGCTCCTATCATAAACAAACAATGACGCTGTCCCAGGAAAAATATAATTCACTCTCATGGGCTTTCATTGAATAAAGAGATTTTGAACTGAACTCCTTAAAATATCAATGCTCTATATTACTCCCAAGATACAGATATAAATCTTTATAATAGTGCACTTTACAAGCAGCACTCCTGAGTCTTTTTTTGATTGGTAATCACAGTGTTTCCTTATTAATACAGTAAAAAATGTAAAAGACATAAACAGTTTGCAATCTCTCTGTTCTTTCTGTATGGAGATACATCAGCTTCTGCTTTAAGCAGTCCTAATGTTTCAGCCATCAAATTTTTATGGGTTTATATGGGAAGGAAATTGTACCAAAAAACCGAATTCAATGACAGCCGTTCTGTGAATAAATCCAGTTATCTTTGGTATCCTGAATGTAATAAAAATGTACAAAAGTTAAATTTCTGCATCATCACAGAGTTATATTGACTGTTTTCAATGTCAATAGGGAAACAGATTTCCAATCAACAGGTTTTTTTCCCCCAAATACTGCCTAATTTCAGGTTATGTTTTCATTAAAACAGTGTCTAAGAGACACTGTATGCTTACTAATTCTGATACTAAAATATCTGATGAAAATGTAAACATATTCAGCAATAAAAACTAATCTACGCTTTGGATAAAATATAACTGTCCAGATACTCCTAATACTTTTAAGCCTCATAATTTTCCTATACCCTTGTGCCATGACTTACGAAATTTCTGATGACCAAACTGCTTTCCTCCCCAGTTATAGAGGCAATATGTCTTTCTCACACATTGATTAATGTTATGTTTGTGTTTGGTAGGGAGCTGTGAATATGTAGGCTTCCATAATTTGGCATGAATTCTGGTAAGCCCACATCCTTCCCACTAGCAACTTGTATTTCTGGAAGAATTCAGCTGTGTTCCTTACCTTCTTTTTGTATGGCTGGATAACATTTTTAGGAAGTTTTGTATTTTCCTTTGGGAAGGCAGAGCAACGGGGTTGTGAGGTTTTTTTGTTTTGTTTGGTATGGGGATTTTTTTGTATTGTGTTTTGTTTTATGGTTGGTTTATTTGTTGTTGTGGAAGGTGAAGAAGGACTATGATGTTTTTCTTACACCGTCTGTTGTATGCTGAAGCAAATGTTTTAGAATCCAAGAATTGGGTGTCTTTAGAGCAAAGCACAAATTTGGCAGTGTTGGGTGTTGATATAATTCCCATTTCAGAATATTATTTTGGCTTTATTGCTATTTGCTGTTTGCCAGCTGTCATTACCTGTTAGAGTCACCTACAATGAAGACAAATGGAAAGTGAACCTGTTTCTTAGACCCCAGAGTTAAAGCAAAGCCTGAATGCACCAGCACTATTTGTCACTGTCAGTAAGACACTTCCATAGTGCTGGTGGGGCCTTGAGCATCTCTGGAACAGCTCAGGAACTGGTCTACAAGTGCCATACAGATGTTGAACCCACCTTCCTCCACCAAGTATTTGTACAGTAGGGCATGCAAACCTTCTGGAATATGAGCAACTAATGCAATACAGACTTCTTGAACTACAATGTGTGGTTCTATGGCTCTAGGAGCATCTTCTCTGGGTTTTCATAGAGTATCCCCCAATTATCCCAACAATATTCTTTTGATGTCATTACGTGAATCTGTATATAACCTTTGAGGGGATGAATAGTGAAGTCAACAGCAAAGATAAGTTCTGTAGTTCTGCATTATTAGGCTTCCACAGAATTATAGTTACTCTGCAAAGACTGTGTTTAGAGCTTAGGTGCATAATTTATAGGGTAACAGTGGGAACCCTATTAGTCTTAGGGATAATGATAAATACTTAATAGGGATTTTGTTGCCATGTCATAGGACATTTCTTAAGAATGCCACGGAAACAGTTTGGTTGAAGTATCTACACAGCACTACAAAAGCTGGCTGGATGACTACATGCAGGTCATAAAAAAAAGAGTTTCCTGTCAAAATGTAAATTTATGTTGATTAATATTTTGCAGGGATCTTCTTAACTTTTTGGTCTATTTCAGTGTGATACAATATAAACTTTATGGGAAATATATGCCTGCAATATTTTCAGGTTATATGAAGCTGGACAGACAGCAAGGCTGCTGAAAAATGGTATTAATATTCAAAATTATTTTGACAAGTTGTAGATATGGCCTGAAAAATGGATGAAGAATCAAATGATACAAGAAAGCAGGTATATCAGGTAACCAAATACAGGGCAGGAAATTTGGTTAGGATCAGGTTTGCAGAATTATTTTGGGGGTTGGTGTGGATCATAAATCATGAGTTTCTGGAAGAGATAAGGTTAATGATAGGATTTATAAACAGGAAGGCAGTCTGTAATGCAGAAGAAATGCTTGTACTTTGGTCAGAAATGGTAAAACCTAGCTTGATTTCTAGGTCTATTTTTTGAGGCTTCCAAATAAGAGCTGGATCATACAGGAGTTCAGAAAAGAAATGTGGAAATGGTGAAAGTTCTGGAAAAGTGACTTCCATTAAGTACTGCAATACCATTTGTAGAGTTTGGTGATGACACATAGCTGGAGAGAAAACTAAGGCACTGAGATGTGGGGTTTTCTGGTTCTGTGTAGAAAATTCATTCCTGCAGTACAGTTTGCAGGTTGGAGCAATCTCGTGGAGAAGCAGCTCTCTGTAGTCAACCATGTGTTGGTCACAGAGGGTAGTAAATATGAAACTCTATCTCTTCCCAAAGGGCAACACATCGATGTCCTGATTAATAGACACAAATCTTAAACTCTGTGGTGTATCATTATTAAGCATTAAGCATTACTTAGAGAATTTCTTAGTTGGTTCTGGCATTCTCTACATATAAATTAAGATATTTTCGTCTAGCTCTATTTCTCTGCAAAATAATCAAATCAACATTGGAACTTTTAGAATCTGTGATGTCTGCTTATTCCAAGTTATGTTTGTTCCAATACTGAATGTCTCATCCTGGTAATTGCCCAGAAAGGTCTGTCGGTGCAATGTGTCTGGGGAATAATGTGAACAGTAGAAAGAGGATGTGCTGAATACTCATGATGGCAAAAAAATGACACATTAATTGGCTGGAGTGGACTGTAACACAGCAGAACATAATAGAAAAACTGGGAGGGTATAATGTTGCAGAAGTCTTCAAAATAGATTGGACCACAGAAGTAATCTTGTTCCTCCTTTTGCCTAAGGTGGAAGAAGTGTATCTAGATGATTCCCAGTTATGTTTAATCTATTTTTAAAATATCCCTTCCTTGCCAAAGTTTTCACATAGTTCCCAGTTCAGAGCTATATAACTCTTTTTATACACACACACACACACACACGCACACACGCACACACACAGGAATTTTCTGCTGAAAAATAAACCAATTGCCAAATGCTTCCTCTCATAACTTCACTGATTCCTTCATTACCACACAAGAGTGTGCTGGTTAGGGTTTATCATACATTTCTTTCTAATTATACCCATTTTCTAAACATCTTACTACTGTTCCTGCTGCTCTTCTCTTCAGTCTCTTCCATTTGTCTACATCTTTCATAAAGTATGACACTGAGAGCTGACACAGAAGTACCGCTGAGCTTGCTAGCAATGAGGAGAGTGAGACAATTTCTTCCCATGTCTTACACAGGATGTTCTGGTTAACACGTGTCACAATGACATCTGTCATTTCTTTTTGTAACAGCGTTACACCATAGGCTGGGAATTAGTTACTCTGCTGTCTTCTACCACACCAGGCCTTTGTCTATGCCACTGGCTCCTGACTAGTTAAGCATGAGTGCATCCGTGCCTTTGGGGATTTTTATTTTTTCCTCTATGGATCCTGTACTTTCCACCTTCCTGCACTGGGTTTTCTTCCGTTGAATAAGGAATACCGTGTTAGTACGGCTGGGGAAGAATCTCAGGATCAACCAGAACAAGCAAAGTGTCAGTATTTCTGAGATAATGTGTGCAAGCAGCTAATCAGTACTATCTCCTGATGATAGATATGGACTAATTTTTGTGATCCTGGATCATGTCAAGGACTGAACTCTGTACTTTGCTGGTTTTTTCCTTGAATTATCTGCTTACTGTAGCAGCTACGACAGCAGACACAGGGCTGTCTCAGGAGCTAGAGTGATTGTGAAAGCTGGTGTTAGCATGTAGCATGAAAGATAGTGGTGAGCCCTGTCAAAACTAAAAATCAGACTGGGCCCCTCTACCTGTTACTTTGCATGAAAAAAGGAACAAATCCTAGGGCTTTTTTCCAAAGGACCATAAGCAGTGCAATCCTAGATAAAAGAGGAAATATTCCACTGTTTAGTCACATTTAGTCTAGGTTTCCATAAATCCCTGATCATGGGTATCTTTACAAATTGCACTGTATGGAGAACTAAGCTGCCCTTGAATATTAATAACCCAGACTAGCCAGATCAATTCTGTATTAAGGTCATGCCACTCACTGCCTGCCTGGTGATGTCAGGGCAGTTCCAACAGTCTTTAAATTACCACATTATTTAGGGCCACAAATGCTAATTAAAACTTTTGGTTCCATTAATGCACATGTTAAGAAATGACTTGGAGTTGTCTAAAATGCTAGGCTTTTGTGTATAATGGGAATATCAGTGGAAACTCATAGGTGCCAAAGGCTTTGCATGTTCTGCCCCCAGCTTTGGAACATGGTGCCAGCTGAGACTCAGAATGTTAATTCCATAAATGCCTTCAGGTCAAGACTACAGGCATGTTTGTTTAATCTGGTTTTTCCTGAACAATGGCTTTGTGTCTGTGTGCATTCTCTAAAGTGCTCTGAGATTTTTTTTGTATGTGTGTGTTTTTTTTTAACATGAAGAGCACCACATACGTAAATGTATAAAATTTGCAATGTATTTTTAATGTGCAGTGATACATTTCTCTTCATCATCCTATACAAAAAAGGAAACTTACATTCATTTGATTCCAAGAACTCAAAGACTTTTTTTATACAAGCAATGAAGTTAAAAAAAAATCAGCCCCTTCTAAACTTGTATATTACATAAATAATGAACATTAATGCAGTTTCAAAAATGGTAGCAATCATTTCTCAAATGTATTGTTATTTTAATACTCACAAGAGATTACTTTGATTTTCTGAATAATATCTAGGTTTACAGCGGGAACTGCACAGCCTATGTGAGCAATATGAGACCTGATTATGTTATACCCTGAAATCAATAAATATGTGCTCTTAAAAGTGAGTTATTGATGCCATTTGAGCAAAATCACCTTACCTAGACTCATGATGCAAACTTGGACACACCAAGTTTGGTTGGAGGAAAAACCAAACCCTTCTGAGCAAAGCTGCTATTTTGCTGTTGTTTATCTCCCTCTCACCTTCACCTTCAACCCTCCCCCATCCCTCCTGCTTGCTTTCACCTGGCTGCTTTTGCTCATTTGCAAATCTCAAATGAACACTTTTTTTTTTTTTTTTTTTAATTTGCAAGAAGAAATGCAAATTGCTAAAATGCAAATGCTGGTAGTGACAAGAAGCTATATGCAAAAATATGATATAGGACTTTGATATAGAACCAATTGTGTCTGTAGGAATGACAAATGATACTGATATAGTTAAAATGCTGCATTTATTTTGCCACAACTCTCCATGTGGACATTCTTACTCAGAAATAAACAATTTTTGTTTCCAGTTTAGATAAACTGCTTTCAAAGCAACAGAAGCTAAAATGGATAAACCCATTCATTTTACTCATACATACATTCACATGCTTATGGAGGAAAAAGGGGCTTATATTGTCCAGCTACAGTGGTTTAAATTCCCACATTACTATATATTGTTATAATTTCTGATATAGTCAGGCTCTTACGCTCCATATGGCTTCCATATGCACAAACCCTTGGTTACTGAAGATGGATGAAAGCCATATTGTTTTTTAATGCATGTGCTGAGGAAAAAGAGCTATCACTAGCCTGTGAACTGATTATACCTGGTATACTTAAACTGATGTTAAAGCATAACTGTAGTAGCATAAAGCTATGCCTATAGCTGAAACCTTTGGTAGGATACAAAGGACAATTAAAAGCATGCTATGATTTTTCAAAAGGGATTTCATTACTGGCAGAAGTTTATAAAGGTATTTTTGCTGGAAAGGAAATGTTTTTGCTGATGTAGCTAATTTCATGGAAGGAAATGGCAAAAGCTGTGCTGGAAGTGTCCTGTTGGTGGTACAATGGCAGTCACAGTAGGACTGGTTACGGATAGAGCTCCCCCAACAAGCCCTTCCTAGTGTAGACCAGATCTCGGGGTCCATTTCAAAAGGTGTTATGTGAATGGGGTGTTAAAACCATTGTGACAACAGAGAAACAAAGACTATTCCCTGAGGGGGAAGGAACATGCAAAACGGCTGGGAGCAGTCCAATAGTTCGGGGTCAGGCTGTCTTCCTCTGCAAGGATCTGGGTTAAAGAGCCAGCAGGCAAAACTGGCTTCATTCGGCATGGCAGGGCCACAAACCCCTCTGAGCTGAGGGCTAAATCCAGGGGCATCTGGGCATTTTGGCAGTATGGGTGGCCCATGTCAAGGAGTTCAAGCCCTGTTTTGGGGCACTGTTTGGTTTTGCTGAGACTTTAGCATGAAGTGGAAAGGTTGCTGTAAAGGGGAGAATGCAAGTTTTGGAGGAGAGGCTCAAAGTCCTTGTGCAGGCACTCCCTGCCGTCCTGCACGGAAGGAGGATGAGCAAAAACATGCAGAGACACATGGTCCAAGCCTCAGAGGAAGCTTTCCCATAGCACCCAGATGTTTCATGGTATATTTCCCATGGTTCTGGGTCTGCATCTTTGGAGAGATCATAGGCAGAGGTCTGCTGAGTTTATTTGTTCATACATTTACAGAGATTAGGTCAAAATACTGAACCAGAACGAAGAACAAAGCTGTATGTAACCTTGGGTAGAGCAGTCGATAGTCTCTGCTTTCATTCTGCTCCCTCCTGCCCCTGTGCACCTTTAGAGATTGACTGGATGGTGAATTAAAGTCCATGCTGGTCAAATCACTGTCAGCGTGTAGTACAGCCTGACTCCAACAGAAGTGCTCTTGATCTATCAGCAACACGAAGGAAATATTACACTCCAGTGGCAGCAAGCAGGGGAAAAAACAAATAAAATGTTATTATAATATTTCCTGTGAAGGAAGTTGGGATAATATTGTGGCTGGTAGCTGACCAGCTGCTTTCATTTAATATTTTTCTAATTTTAGTCAGTGTTGGTCAAACAAACACAGTTTTCAGGGGATTTCCTTCAGTGTTAACAGACTGTTGTGTAGTTAGTTGAACAGTTCTGCAGTGTGAGGTATGATCAAGAAATGTGCCCTTTTTAAAAATAGAGTTGCATTGATACAATTAGCTGCTTGAGGGGGCCAGATTTTCCAAACCTGGGTTCTAGATTGCGCTGTTCATTGGCTCAACGCTGCTGCAATTGCACATCTCTGGGGGACTGGATTTGGATGGGCCAGACCTGCTCATGGTGGTGCAAAGCATTGAGGAAAATGGAGAAATTCTGTATTACAGTCTGGCCTGGGTAGCTGAACCCCTGGAAACGGCAGCTGTAGCTGGAGGTGCAAATGTATTGCCTCGCACCTGCGAAAAGGAAGTCTGGGACTCAGCCCTCTAAAATTATTCCTAGGTACAGAATGGGCTATTATAGTGGAGTTTTCAAAGAACTCTTTTTAGGGCAAAAAATAAAATTCGCTGGCTGGCTGGTAGCTGAGAGTCATAGACAGTCTGCCACTGTGTACTCAGTGCCCAATGTGCTGCTTATTCTAAGTTGAGCTGCTAAATTGCTTAGTGTTAATAATTTGTTGTTTGTTGTTTGCAGTAGTGGAGCTGCCTGTCTGTTCCTGGGGCTATGGCCATTTAACCATTCCCTTCCCGAGAGGTACTACCCTCCATCCTTGCCTTGATCCTCTTTTTTGCTGCCAGGTTGCAAGACCTTTACGTTGTGTGTCTTTTGCTTTGCAAGAGCTTTTCAGGGTGTGTTGAATGCCTTCATGACTCAGAGAGCTGGCTTCCACTTGAGATCCCTAAAATCCATAACATTGGGATTCAGAGCCACATGCTTCTCTAACATTCACAACCAAAATGTCATGGCCATGTGGCTCCTGCATTCAGCAGAATTATGGTTTGCTACAGATGTTTATGAGTGCATGGGCACAGTTAGAAAGTTTGCTGTCCAGTCTCTATTCTGCATGAAGGGATTTGAAGAAAAACCTAGGCACCAGATCCATTTTAGAAACTGTAAAAGCTGTTTTGGGGTATTCAGGAGTCCTGGCTAAATTCACCCTAATGTTAACAAATTGTGTTTATGTGTGAAAGGGAGAGGGAACAGCTAGAAACATATGCCATCTTGTATCTGTTTCATATAGTACTATTATGATCAGAAACTCTATTTCATCTTAGCTTTCTGATATTTATGCTCCATCACACATGTCCATAACACACTGGTTCAGTTGAGAATTTAAGTGATATTTTCATTTTGATTATTAGTTGGTGATGAAAACACAGTCTGATATCTCAAAATCAAACTGTGAAGGTCTTCACTGAAGACTTCAATGGTGAAACTGCAGCTCTCTGAAAACAACTGAGGCAACTAGTATGCTTGCAAATAGTGTAAAGGAAGAAAAGAAAGATGGAATAGTGAATTACCAGAAGTAAGGACTAGGAAGAAGAACAGTTTTCTGTCTACAAAAGTGTTAGAACGTCAGAGTGTATATATATGAAGGACAGGTAAGGTAGTTTTAATGAAGGTGTTCTGAGGCTGGCAATATTCTTCTTATTCCCAATACTTCGTTAAAATAAAAGACTTTCTAAAATATGTAGGCACAGGCAGAATTCAGTGTTTCAGTGTGCTTCTTGTTAATGGTATGTTCTATTATTGCCCAAGTTAATGGTTTAGTCCAAAATTATACCCTCCCACCCACCTTGTCAATCTATCTTAAACTACCTGTCAATCCTGCTTTGTGCCAGCCCTCTGCTTGGAATTCCTCCTTAGAAATCCCCTAAAACTCCAGGTCTCATTAGTCCAGGTGACCCAGTTTTCCCCCCTACCTCTCTCATTGGACAATGCCTTTGTAAACCCCACCCTTTATCCCTCCTCAGAATTTCTCCAATTTGCTAAGAATTTGTACCTGCCCCTTGAACCTCCCCCTTATTTAAGTTGTTGCACCTTTGCCATTTTTGTCTTTCGCCCCGTGGATTCCCCAGAGTAATAAATCTTTTTTATCCTGTGCAAAAGACCTCCCCCTCCTCCCTGCCTCCTTTGGACGCAATCTGACAGCCAAAAGGCCATGGAGCCAGAGCTCGAGCCACATCTAAGGCCTCCTGTTCCCAGGGTGGAGCTCACTCTAGGCATGGGACCATAGTGGCCAAGTGAGTGCAGCTCTGGCCATTGCATCAATTCAGTCCTTTTAAACCGTGTTTAATTTTTAAAAGTTTTATAAGGCTATTCTTCAGCAAAACAATCAAGATATATGACAAAAAAGAACAGCATTTGGAACTTACAGCAGGTTATAGACTTTGCACTTCAGAATATGTTCACAAATTTTTGCTCTTCATTTATTCTTTTGCTAGGGTTGCAAGCAAAGCTATCTGTAACTAGTAGTGGATTTTGAGAAATAGATAAAGATTGTGTGTTAGTGACTACTGCGAAGAAAACATGAAACAGAGAACACATCTTGGGGGACATCTGTCATTAGTTCATAAAAGCAGACTTTCTTCTGGTAGCCAAAACCAGGATTATAGTCACAGTGTTAAGCAGACCACAATACCTTTTTTGGCCCTGTGGTTTTGATGGCACTTTAATTTGGTGTTCTGTCTCTAATTGCTATGTATAGACCTTGCCCTGATGCCACCTATTTGCACAGGGTGTGCCATACTTTTCTAGCAGCTTTGCCCATTGAAAATGGCAAGATTCACCCTGTAAAGGGCTTGCTCTTACTTTTTCATCCTCAATTAAAAGAACCACACACTTGCCATATTAAAATTTAAAATTGTGTTTATTGAGACATATGGATATTTACTATGTGCAAATGTTATGTTTACTTTGAGATGTTTTCGTATGTGCATATTTCTGTTAGTGATAATATTATTATGGTAATTCCTACATAAATGTGTATAGCATGTATTTTGAGTATCTCTGGAAGTATTTGTTAGTTGTCTATTTGTTGCTAACCCCTTTCAGATTGTAAAATATTGAATAGTGGACTAAATAGTTCACATACATGTTGATTTCCCTTAACTTTTAAGGAATATTTAAGGCAATATAAAGTCTGTAACTTGTCCTGACAAGCCACATTTGGTTCAGTTTATTGAGAACTTTTATGAAAAGAGATCTGAGTAGGATCATTGTCAGACTCTTGGAAAATATTCTGCAGGGGGGCAGCAGGAAACATTGCAGTTTACAGAAGTGAGGACAGAGTCTGACCTACAGCTACAAGGAGATGATTAGAAAACAAAAACAGCTTGGAAGCCTTATATTCACAGATGCTTTTAGTCTTAGTGTGCCATTCAGTTAAGCATTCTCTGAGAACGTATTGCAATGCTCGTTCATACTTCCTCATTTAAAAGCCAGCTCCTTGAAATGATACTAGGAAAGTCTGTGTCCACCAGAATAATACCTTTATTATTGCTCATGACCATGGTATTACTAGTTCTTAGGTGACACAGTTAAGAGAAGACCAAACACTGTACCCTGAAGTGCATGAGAGTTTTGAGTCTCACTTTAGCAAGGCTCTGATTTGGAGGATTTTAACGTAACCACTGCAAAACTACCTGGACCTAACACCTCCTAAAATTGCCTGAAACTCATGGGTACAGTGGTAATGTGACATAACCATTATGTGAAGGGCACATCTCCACCAGTATCTTAGTTCAGATAAAGGCTGTGAGTTCGAATGGCAAATAAAAGTGATCCCTGATTTTGGAATCTCCATGGTGTACAGATCAGGGTTACACAGAACCTCCTCATAGATGTGCAATCATGATCCAGGAGATTATGAAAAAAATAAAGAAGAAAGTCACATTATTGTTGTCATTCTTGGTATGCTAGCTGAATTACTTCTAGATTAATTGGGCTCAGTGTTGAGAAGAAAATTCTGTGATACATTTGTGTACTTATCAGAGCAGTGGGATACACTCAAACACAGTTTTGCAATGGCCCACTTCATCAGTGCACTCTCATCACAACAGCAGCTGGTCATTTATATCAAATGATTTATAAGTCAAGTACCCTACTTTAATTATGGTGATAATCATGCTTTATCAGACATATTTTAGCATCCTGAGAAAGAAAAAAAAATTCTTATTATGAACATATTACCTTAAACACTATACAAAATGGTTTGTCTCTTGAATATCACTTANTTAAACACTATACAAAATGGTTTGTCCTCTTGAATATCACTTAGGTATCCGTCAGGTAGGTAAACTTTGGAACTTTACCCAAAAAAAAAAAAAGGATCAATGTAAAAATTATTTCAGAAGGGAAAAGAGCAAAAAATCTATTTATTACATTACAAATTCTTTTTGTTTTGAACATGATATGAATCCCGTAATGGCAAGTCTTAAATTTCTGTGAATTTAGCAGATGGAGGAAGGATGTATGAAGAGCTCCAAGACAACTGACAGAATAATTTACATTAAATCTTCACCTCTGAAAACAAAAGAAAAGGATTCCTAAGCAGTAACAATCATAGCAGATACTGAATTGGAAGGGATCCACAAGGATCCTCAAGTCCAACTCTTAAATGAATGGCCCATTCCGGGATTGAAGCCACAACCGGGGCATTATTAGCACCATGCTCTAACCAGCTGAGCTGATCTCAGGGTCAAGCACATTGAGAAAACCCTCCTCTTGATGAAATGAGGCTGTATGATTTGCAGTTATGTGGGAGAGGGATTTTCTCAATATGTTTCCTTGCTGAAAAAAAGGGGCCTCAGCAAGTTTTACGGGTTTAAACACGTCATGTTTTTATCATGAGCACCGAGTTTTCTAAGTGGGCGGGTACTGATAAGCATGCCAGGATGTGTCACAGCAGCGTGGGGCTGTAGAGGCAGGCCAGCAACTCAAAATGTTTCAAAACGTTTCAAAATTTATTAGGGATGAACGCTCCTGAGCACCTCATGCTTTTGTACTTTTACTCTTGCTTAGGTGTTTAATGGCTGCCTGGAGACAGATAACCTCTGTGGTTATCTGGTTAGCTCTTAACACCTAATTATCACTTCATCCAAGGCTTTGGATGGGGCGATTGAGAATCAGTATGTTTAAAAGTCTCTAAACAAAGGATTTTTAAAAATATATTCTTTTAAAGGAATTATATGAATTATTCCCATAATAGGAGTCTCCTCAGTAGATAGACAGGAGGAAAACTGAGCAATGGCCCAGGGCTTTGTGGGAGAGGCTGGTTCAATTAGGCAAGGGATAAAAAAAACTTGCTCTGATTTTCCCCCATGTGTTTTATACCTTTGGCCATCTAAAACAATATAGTAAGGTAAAGCATGGACCAAGTAAGAAGATTCCTCCTTGGCAACAACCAGTACAAGTTAAAGAACTAAGCAAAACCCCTTCCTTTACAGCATTTCAAATGTATGGATAAGTGTAAACACACCTTATTTTTAGCACAGGAAGTGGAATGCCTGTGGTCTAATCTGTGTTTTAACATTTGCTTCTCTAGTGACGAGATTCAAGGAAGGGGGCCTGCTCCTGGTTAGAAGTTTCTTTAAAGAGGTTTCTGGAAAACATCTTACTGTTAAACCTGATCTTGAAGAATCAGATCCTCTTTTACCTTGTCCCCATAAGCTCTTGTCTCTTAGCCCATTTCAAAAGCTTTTTCAAAACTTTCAGTGTACACAAATAGTCATCTGCTTTCATTTAGTTTGCAGTTCCTGACTATATACAGCATTCATGTAAAGCCTGGTGTGGCTCTAAAGGCATTACCTGTGCTGGAGATGAAGGTGAAAATAAAGAAAAAGTGTAGGAATCAGGAGGAGCCCTGGTTAAATGTGGTGACTGGGGAGCAAAATGGGACATGGTCCACCTTTCAGATGTCACAGGTTGCTGGCTATACTGTAGCACTCGTCTCTGAGAAAGACAGAAGGATTTTTGTGTCCTTTACCCTTATGTGTTTACCTAGATGGGTGAATATAGCCTTCAACATCTTCTAGATATATTCACTACTTTGTTCAAAAGGCACAAGCCTGGAAAGTAATGTTAAGAAGCAAACTAATCAGCATGAGACAGCCATGAGTGAGTATTCCATATAATCACTATACCTTTCATCTCATTCATTCGCTCAATGACTGTTTCAATTTTTCAACTGTCACAGATCACCTTCAAGATTTTGAGCCTTGTCTTCCAGTCTTTTTGTTTCCCTGAAGACCTCCAGTTCCAATGCCACATCTTCCTGAGGACCTTGCTGATCCTCACTGTGGTTAAGTCTGCAACCTTTCTAAGGAATGTTTTATTTATGGTTGTGCACTCAGCTGGTGAGGGGGAACATTTGTGTACAATTGTGTATGCATGCACTGCCATGGAAATGTAAACAAAGCTGATAATTTCTAGAACTATGTGGGGAATGTCAAGGGCATAAATATCAGCGTGTTTCATGAAATTCATGTACGGACAGGTATTCTGAATCAGATCATACATACTATTTCCTCTCATGCCTTATCTGTTGTCTGTGGGTAAAGGAAACAGTCTTGTAAGTATCTGTAAAATAATCAGCTCAAATGGAAAGTTTTTTTCCTCTCATCAATACATAGAAGTTGTTTTTCTCTAATTCTTAGAATTGTGTATAGAAGTGAAAGTCTTCTTATGTTAGGAAATACGTTTCTCCTTTTACAACCTGCACCGATTTGTCATTAAAATATCTCATTATAATGAGTTTCACTGAGTAACAGACTTTGCATTTTGGTGTGGTACTTGCTAAAAGTCCAGAATCATTGACATGACTATAGATCTCATTTCGAATTTATGAAAAACCAAACCAAAACAAAAAAAACAACTAACCAAAAAAATAAATCAGCGGTAATCTGTTGAATTTGCTAGTGCTTGGCTGTGATGTACCCAAGGAGAAAACTTGTTTATTTCTATAAATTCGTCATTTTCAATGTCTGAGAGAAAAAAAGACAGGCATGACACTGATAGGTTTATTCTGGGGAGATGACTTCCTTGGTACTGATATGAAGCCCCAGTCAGAACTTCCCTTTCCACTTGATTTAGTTTTGTTTTTAAGTCATTAAAACAGGAGAAATTAAGTTCATATATATCACAGCGGTTTCTAGAAGGTGAACATGCAAATGCTAAAGGTATCTGCTGCTCCAGGAATATGATGGTTCGCGCAGACCCAAATAATGTGAAGAACAGGAGCAGGTGATCAGTGACTGCAGTACTCACATTCAGTGCAATTCTGACTAGGAAAGAAAGAAAATATGTGCTCAGGCTTAGTTTTAGAATATATCAAGTTCCTTATGAAATAAGTGCCCCAGGGAAAAAGAGGAAGTATCAATCAGTAAAAGAGTATTTACTTTCACTCTAACTCATAGGAGGAAGTGTACAACCAGTGTGCAAAATGCTATAGTGCATTTTGGTGTAGGAAATACTGACAAGGAGCTTTAAAGGAAATGTTAATGTTTCAATTAAATCCCTATTTTGTTTTTACACTGCAACTAAATATTTCTTTTTATTTTTAAAGAAAATGATATTTTTAAAGGAAACCTCCTTCCGTGTTGTTATCTTTTCTGCAAATATTTTCTGTGAGGTGTCTCTTATAGAGAATAGGTGGATCTGTTGGCTCTCAACATTCTGGTTTCTTATGGTCTAGTGTGACAAATTGAATAATCAAGGATGGGAACACAACTCTGTATTTTTGCTCTAGTCAGAAGCTTGTGCTTGATGGTACATGCTACCTGCCTGTACCAAGAGGGAAAAGGCTCCCTGTGGGAAGTCATATGATTTCAAGGCCTGCTGGAACTCAGCAGCTGAATTGAGAGACAGGGTCATATTTCACACCTAATACATGAAACCTGATCCTGAAATGTCTCTTACAGAAAAATGTCCTGGACTCCCAGGAAAGAACTATTGGAAGAGAATTTATAAATAGGAAATTAAAATCTTATATGGAAGAAAAGTCCCAAGAGGCTAACTGCTGTATGCCACTTATTCAGCAAAATAGTTAATTCAAAGAACATATGATAAGATGAAGCCAGAAATACTCAGGCAGTTTTCTAGGCAAATCATAATAAGCTTGTATTTCAAGAACACCACAATCTAGTGCTTACCATAGTAAAACAAAGAGTATTGAGGGAATTGGAATTGTCTTCATCTCATTGTGGTATATTTAAAGTAGGGGAACAGCTGACATTCTTCCATGTATTTATTAGTATTTCCAGAAAGTTACATGAGCAAAAAACAAAAGCTAAGCTTATTCTGAAATTTCCAAGGGTCTGCATTTATATCTTTTAAAGTGACATTGAAGGAAAGGAAAAAAAAGAGAAAACTTACCTGCTATTGTATTAATCTTAGTTAACAGAAGAGCTGAAAAGAACAATATTTAATATACTCTTTACTTCAACAATTAAAGCACAGATAATTTTTTCGTTATGTAGGAAGTTCAGAGAGAAGTACCTCAGGCTTGGTGAATAGACTTAGAATAGTCTAAAAAGGCTGAAAAAGTAGGCAAGAGGTTATTTTTCCCATAGACATTTTTTTTTCCTACTTGTCAGAGTAAACTCTCAAAACCTAAAGCCTCGGCAGACTTGTTTTTTTTAAAGCAGCTATTGTTCTGACAGTCTCTTCATTTTTGCTTTATTCTTTTCCTTTCAGCAGACCTATGCACCAGAAACTGAAATGCAATGCGAGTTTTGTCAAATCTACATCAAAATAAAGTTCCAAAACAGTATTTAGCAGGAAATAGAAAGAAAGCAATCTTATTTGCAACACTAGCTTGATGCTTAGTTGTCAGATTTCTCGCATTTGTGATTTCTCCCTTTGATCAATCTAATAACAATTCCTTAGACTATTAAAACTGGAAGTCAGAAACATGTTAGTGAAAAATTCTGCTTTTCACCATTTATGCTGTCTGTGTAATTTTTGTGATTTGCTCACTTTGGATCCTGAGCAGAGGTTAATTTCATGACTCTCTTGCCCCCATGTTATGCCAGTGTAAACCTGTCAAGACTCGTTTGTAACGAGGTTAGTGATGTGTGATTGAGAGGCTTTGACAAAACCT
Source organism: Toxostoma redivivum (assembly GCA_013397375.1). Classification (NCBI taxonomy): domain Eukaryota; kingdom Metazoa; phylum Chordata; class Aves; order Passeriformes; family Mimidae; genus Toxostoma; species Toxostoma redivivum. The sequence goes on from VXBI01011031.1 coordinate 440,949, forward strand.
ACTTTTGGGCCAAGTGCCTTGGGTGTACTCAATAGGATTTTTCTGTGCTGCTGCTAGCAGCACCCAAAAAAAATAGGGAACAGGTAAGACTGGAACAACATGGATACATTTGGCCCTTGCTTTATTTCTAGTTCTGCTTTCTAGTTCCCTTTTCGAACAAAACCCCTCCTGTGTGAGAGGTTCTCCTAAAGGAAAGTGCCTAAATTAATTTTAAATCTGACCTGAAAGTAGAGTGCTGGGTAAACTGTCTTTTAAATTTTTTTCTCTAGCACTTAGAACACTTCCAGATGAAGAGATAACCACTGCTGTTTGTATCCCTCTTTTAAGAACAGCCAAAAGTAAATATTGAAGCAAAATAACAAAGGTGGGAATGTTATCTCCTATCCCACAAAAGCCTGAATTGTTCAATCAGGACAAAGAACATAGGAATAACTTGGAAATGTTTATGTTTCCACCTCTCTGTCACCACCTGTGGAGTTGTTTGCACTGGGTACTTTATATGGTGGTATATTTTGGGCTGCTGTTTAACACCATATACAAAGCAATCTGTGTTTTAACATTAAAGTCTCTGAGTTGCTAATATCTTTAAAGCAAGCTCCACTCATTTTCTTTGCTTGCTTTTTATGGAATCAATAAGTTTAGTGCTTGTAAAGGTGGAGGATATGCAGTGATAGCTAAAGCCATCTACTCTGAGAGCCGTCATCAAGTAAACTCCTCTGTGCAACAGGGCCAAGACAATACAGCTTAAGTGGAAGCTTTTTTGCTATTTGTTCCTAGACTGCTCCTTAGCAGAGAATGACGATATGCCTGTTTTGAGACATGGGCAAATGGAAAGCAAGAAGAGGCCACCAAGGCTATTTCTGTTTGCGATGTAAGGCAAGGTATGATGGCTGATACTCAGGAAGAAATGCTAGTGCAGTGACCTGCTCAGAAAGAGAAGCTCTTATAGAAGAGCTTTTGTGCACAAGTGCTTTAGCACACATATGTTTTTTCCATTTTCTATAAGTCTACCATTTCAGAATCATGATACCAGGTCCTGAGGGCATGGTTTGGTTAGTGTAGCTGACTAGATGAATGTATGGATCCTTTATTAGCTTGTCAAAGTCTGATACAGCTGCATCCTTTGCTCACCCATTTGCTTAACTTAAATAAAGGTTGATGGTTAGGCTTCTGTTGCATGGTGCTCTCCTGCTAATTATCAGTGTATTTGTTTAGAGACAATTAGCCACCTGGTTCATTCTCCCATTGAAGTCAGGTCATCATGAGTTACATCTGCTTTCAGGACTCTTCAAGTCCAAGACATAATAAAAAGATGATGGTTATGATTATAAAAAGCATGCAAGGTTGGGCATAAGCTGTACAGAGCACTGAGTTCTCAAGGAGGACTGAGTTACAAAGCTCTTGCAGGGGCTTCCTTCTGCACGTCACGGAAGATGGATGTGAAAAGAAAACAGATTTTGTGATGCCAGAGGTCCTTTAGCTTATGAATGGTAAAGAGTGTTTGCAAAGGTAGATGGATAAAGGCTAGGCAAAACGAGATGTGATACTTCCCTTTGGCACTGCGGTGATACAACACAAAAGTGACAAGTAAGCATGTCTCTGTGCATACAGCATTTGCATAAAAATAAAAGTTGTTCAGACCTGTGGGTGTTTCCTTTTTAAAAATGTGCTATATAATGTGGCATAAGATTATGTGTGATGCACATTTACTTTTATAATCCCATATGTTCCGGTAAAACTCTGTATTTTGAAGTAAGATTTTATTACAGTAGAACCTCGTTAATTCTCGCTAATGACTGGGAGACCCTTTGCAAATTACTGAATTTTGTATACAATCAAATGCCATTTAATGTATTGTGTTGCTAGATGTTCTTCTACATCCTGGGGAAGACAAGCTGCAGAGAACTCTGCCGTTCGTGCCTCAGCTATATTCACTGTGGAGAAGGGGGGTACAAAGTCATTGCAGTGGGTTTAGCTCCAGGTGTTTGTTAAAGATGTTCACACAGGGCTAGCTCTGGAGAGGATGGAGCCCTGAGTGAAAGGAAAGAACAGATGGGGACCTGACAATGAGTAGATTAGCATAATTTACTGTTTCATCCTTTCTGGCTTGGGGTCATGGAGGGATCACAATCTGAATTTTTCTGGAGAGCATAGGTATCATTATCCTCCCAGATATCAATACAGCTATTTCAGATTCAATAGGCCCACCAACTTAAACAGAGGCAAGACTTCCATTAAAGAGCATGCCATAGCTTTTCCTGAGAAACTGCAGCAGCACACATAAACTGAGACCACAGTGTTCACATTTAATTAGGTAAACTACAGATGTATGCATCAAATGTAGGCCAGACTTAGAGTGTTCAAAAGAACTTTTTGCATGCATAAATATATTCCTGGACATATCTACTGGGTGAGTTCTCATTGGTTGGTATGAAATTGTAGAATACCTGCTTGCATCTCTTTTACCTGCTGTATTATGGAGTAATAATAGCAACTCAACAATTAAGATAATAGAATCTAGCTCTTCATTAGACACTCGTTTTTCAACCTAATCAGATTAACCCTGCCTCAAAGAAATCAGTCCTCCTGACTCCTTGTCTCTCCCAGGACAGAGATTTTTTCAGACGCATTGTAATTGCAAAGCAAACCCTCCCTTAAATTTTGTTTATGATGACTAGGTAGGAAGAGGCTAAAGGGAAAATCTGGGGAACTAGGGGGCTCAGTAAATGTGTACAGGGGGAGGTAAACTTGGTTTTATAAATGGAGGAAATAGCAAAATATGTGGGGATGTCTGGTAAAGGGCATGCAATTATTGGGAGGTCAGGTGAACCCACAAGAAGCAATAGAGGGATGAAATGCAGAGCCACAGAGAAGACTGAAGCAAGGAGAAAGACAGCAGCAGTATCATGGTGCATCCATGGATGGAATGGAAAGGAGGAGGGAGATGGGAGGCACGAAGGTGAAGAGTTATGAAAGGGGAAGACAGGCATGGACGTGGGCTTATGTGAGAGGGATACATGGCATGACCAGATTATTGGAGAGAAATGAAGTGCTGGCGTAGGCAGGAGAGAAATGGAAGTGAGAGGAGGAGAAGGAAGATGATATGGCAATGGGGAACTGGAGCACACTCCTAACTGTTCATTCGCAGGGTTCTTTAGCACTTGTCACGTTTTGAAGACATGTATTTTATAGCCAAAGTGTAACTTATAGTAGGGCAGGAAAGACTGTTAGACAGTTTCCTCTCAAAGACTACTTTCAGCTAAACTTCAACTAGCCAATAGTTTGGTCAACAGTTCTCAAACATCAAATTGTCCTCCTGTGGATATCCAGATTGCATCCATAATAATCCAAGTATTTTGCATCATGAGAGTTCCAAAGGAAATGAAAAAGCCTATCATGATCTGTCACCTGAATCTTCTGTGCTGACACTGGCTACAGCTGTACCCTGGCATTTGCAAGGAGTAAAAGCCCCTACAGCTACTTATGCTTGGATCTGATAACCCACCCTTTTCCTACTCTGTTTCCCTCATTGTGTTTGGTTTTTTACCCACTTACATGTAACTTGGATGGGAATCCTCTTTCTAGAGCTTAGTGTATGTCTAAGAACAAATCTTACATGAAGTCACATGGCTCCTTTTCAAGCCTGGAAAGCTTTTCTCAAGCCACAGAGAAATGACTTCCTAGACAATTGCTCCCATACAAATCAGTAGGAGAAGAGTGAATGGGAGACCCTGTGGGAGCAGGATGGCAGTGTAGAGGAGCTAGATGAAAGGCACTGGATTGCCCTAATTTTCTGGCATGTAAGAAGGTAATTCACTTTGATAGCACATCGCCACTGGTGGCTTTCCAGCAGATGGGAAAGACTTGCTAGTTGAGGAAGTAAGTAATGTCACATGAAACATACATAATTTGCACAGAGAGAAAATGTAAGACCACTAGAGTTATTGTTTTGCTAACAATGATTCATGACAATGACACTTTGGAGAGTGTGGGCCTGGGTTAGAAGCTATGAATAAAATGCATTTCTGCTTCAGGGATCTGTTCTTGTATATGTTTTCTTGCAAACTTTAAGGAAGCTGTTGCAAACTAATCCTGCTTAGCAATTATGATTTACTTCAATTGGCTTCACTCTTCATGCTGTTTAAACTCAGATTTAAAATATAATATCCACCTTTGCTTAACATAAACCCTGTTAAAATAACACACATTTAAAATGGCATTCTTGGCATTATGGAACAATCAAAGGGGAAGACAAAAGCTTACCATAGCATTTATATATTTATATAAATATATTTCTCAGGAAAAAAAAATGTGAGATCTTTTAATGAAGACATCAAAGAATACATCTCTCTTAGCTGAAAAGAAGAATACCTACTGACAAAAGCCAATTAAGGAGTGAATACATTTTTTTTATTTAGACTTGAAAAATGTATATTCTTGAAAAATGTAAAAAAAATATCCCACAACTCCATCCACCCAACCCAGTATTCTTTTAGGGCTATGAAGTAGCTAAAGAAATATAACGATATATGATGCATGGAAGCTTGATACTTCATGAAAGAAACATAAAGACTGTGATTTTGCTGTTACCTAAGGCATGATATTGAAATATGTGTTCTGGAAGAGCTATTTCTCAGCTTGCCTAGAGATTCTGGAACAAATTCTACTCCTGTTTACACGTCTGTTAATCTGGACTTACTAAGTGACAGGTGGTAGCATCCCAAGTGTGTGCAGTCCTAACTGAGACCAGGACTTTGCCCTACATTAAAGGCAAACTCACAGTAGCTATCCCATGAGATACCCTTGTGTTGTGCATTCCTAGTCCTTTACTTGAGGCTGTCAACCTACATGCTATCAACTCCCTTTTTAAAAATCAATGTGAGAAGTCTTTCAGCCTGGGATAGCAAAGAGCCTCTGTTGGAGGCCCTGAAGGGCTGTACTGCTCTGATCTTTTTCCTCTTTTACGGTAGGATATGAATGCATTTGGAGTTTCTTATCTGATGGTTGTACAGCACATAAATTCCAGTGGTCGAGGGGGTCCTGGGACATGTTCTGAAGCAATTTATGCTGCCCGATATCTGCTGCCTTAGAGCTGGCTAGGGTTTATTCAGTCAGGTGTTGCCCATGTTTTGGATAAACAACAATATATGTTGAAGAAGTCAGAAAATATCAGATGTAGTTGTAAATGTTTGCTTCTCTGTTGACTGGGATAGCTAGATGCTCAAAACTTAGTAGTCAGGAGACATCCAAGTGCATACACAGAACAGAATGGATTCTAAAATATATGCAATAAATGTATAAAATGACTACTGCAGGATGAGTGTGATTGTGGAAACAGCCAAGGGAGTGAGTACAAAACATTCTGACCTGCTCAGGACTTAAGGCACATGAAAACAGCAGAAACACGTACTGTCAAACTTGATTGTCCTTCAAGTCCTGCACCTTATCTCCATTCCTGTGTTTTCACCTGGGGAAGCAGGAATAGAGGAGCTCAGACACTCCTTCCATCTACTTCAGATTATGCATTTAAGGACACTGTTTACTGTCAGCACTTAAACCTGAGATATCAACATGCTCATGAGAAATTTGGTTGAACTGTTTAAGCCATGCCATTATTCCTCTGTGTAAATATTTGCACAATCAGGACCACAGATTCTAATTTCCTTTGAGCAAATAGCATCTTGTACTATAGCTAGCATATGAGGTGTTGTAACTTCGGTAATATAACAGTAGAAAAATATTAAAAGGAAGTAGTAAAAGTTGAATGAAATGTAGAAGGAATCAGAGGAATTCTGCTATATGCCAAACCAACTGTCTTTATGTTGGTAGAAGAGAGAAGTAGATGAAGAATTTAGAGAGAAGTTAGGAACAAGGCATAACTCACCATGTTGAGCAAACCATAACTGAGGAAAATCCCTGTTGTCTTGGAACCTTGTAGGTATGGCAGGTGTGATTAGAAGGCCTGCATGGTGGTACTGGAAATAGCACTTTAAAAAGTTTATTCTGAGAGAAAGTAATTGATGTAGGATGTTTTATACCACAGAATGGTAACAGTCTTTAAATTTTATGCTTTCTAGGTTTTAAATAAAGTCATAAACTTTATAGTGTACATTTAACTTTGAATTCTGAAGAAAACAACAGATTATGTTCCTTAAGAGTTGCAACAAACTTTTATATACCATGACAGTGAAAAATAGGTTGTGTCAACATAAGAATATTCTTTGCTGTGACAAAATAAAACTGTGGCTCCTCAGAATAATGTGGATACTGATCCTGAAATTTGATTTATCATTTTTTTGTTCTGAAAATCTAGATTTAGAATATGAATGCAGGATATTTATTGTATTATAACTTCAAAATATTGGATGCCACTTGCATTTAACTGGAACAGACTCATCAGGATTTAAGAAAAAATTAATTTGCCTGTGTTGTTTGAGGAAATGAGAGTGTGCAGGGAAAAGCTAGGGTCCCATCATGAAGAAATTGCATGGTAAGTAGAGCTTTATTGTGTACCACAAAGAGGGAAGTTGAAGACTGTTTTCTTTTATCATTCAGAGTCATTCTGGAAAATGGATGGTAAAAACTTCAAAGTCAAGTGCTTATTGATGTTTTTTTTCTTATAAAAATAGTACAGGCACTTAACAGCCTCTGTATTATGTACATTCTTTAGCATGAGTGGGTAGCTGTGTTAGTCAGCAGGACAAACTAAATAATAAAATTACTGATACATTTTTATAGACAAATCAAAACAAATACCTGGGCTTTCAGAATCACTCAGGATGCCTCTTTACAATAGGAACAGCCACAGAAGCCTGAGTGGTTCCAAATGTTGTGTCTACAGAATATTACTTATAACAGCAGTGTAGCCAGAGTCCTATTGTGCAACAGCAGATCAAGCTGAAACACCTCTCAATTAATTGTGCATTTATTAAATGCTGTGATTTCTGAGAAAAAATGTAGTTTGTAGGGGGAGTTCATACCTAAGTTCTTAGGCTTCAGCACAAGCCAGCAAGCATTTCAGTATGGCATATAATTTTTAAACTGAAAATAAATGCACAGGCCTAAGCAAAGAATTGGCTTCATGGATGTGCTTCTTTGCCTGATTTGAGCACCTATTCAAACAGCCAGAACTCCATATCTGTTTCCATATCTATTCACAGGAGGAAGTTATGTGATCTTTGAAGGGTGATTCAGAGAACCTGAATAATGCCCTAAGGAAGCACCTGGAGCCAGCCAGAAAGAAGCACAGGCATGGAGATACTGCTGGACCTCAATATAAGGATTATTTGCCTTAGGTCTGTGGTCTACAGGATCGTTTCTGCCCCCAGGCAGCACCCCTAGGTCTCCACGTAAAGTCTGGGAAAAAAGTCAGTGTTATACTCCTGTCTGCCTGGCCTATGGGACAGGCTGCATTTTCATCCTTACAGATGGGAGAAAAAAGATAGTTTGCTGATGGATAAAGAACCTGAATTGCTTACAGTTGCATTCTGTGGAGAAGAGGAAGGGATGTAAAACCTGGATAATCAGTTTATACCAGGGTGACACAGAAGGACTGATTTGTCCAAAGTGATATAGTACAAAAAAATTTATTTGGAGTTTTGGGTAGTATCATTGTTAAGTCCAGTTTGATCAATTTAAATAGAAATTTTATTTTAGATTAGTCTTCAGGGCAGCCATCATCATGCCTCTTTAATTCTCATAATCTATACATTTTTACTGCATGGATAAATATGCTTTGAAACTAATACAGTGCCATTGAATCCAATATATCTGTAGTGGAACCAATCCATGCATACTCAAGTCACTGAATTTTTATGGAAATGAATAGATTTCCTTTCAAGGCATAATATTTTCACTTACACCAGTAGCTTTTCATTGAAACCAATGCTTTGTTTTCTAAACCAAACATATTTCAGTCCAGGTTCATCTACATATTGCTTGAATATTTTTCCTTTTTTACATTCTCATAACTAAACCCATTGAACTAAAGACAGTATTGGATGTCTAATGAAACCAACATATTTTCATAGGGACTGCTTAGGATGAGTTTAAGCCAGTGAATAGAATATACCGTGCTTCTCAGCGTGATTTCACAAAATGAACACTGTGAAACAGAACATGCTTTTACAGACAATCTGCCCCAGGACTATGTGACCATATTTTCCTATAAGTGGAATTTGAGGCCTTAAGATTTTCTGCTCTTTTAGAGGATTTTGCTGTTCTGTGTGGTAGCTAGACAGGCTACAAAAAGGATTAAGGAAGGGCTGGGGTGAATGGATGAATGCTGGGTGGATGTTGACTGAATGTTAGGCCATTCTCAAAGGAAAAGAGAGTAGTCAGATGACCAGTGTGCTGCAGTGATGCTTGACCAGTTTAGCTGAACTTTGGGACTCTGCTAGCTGGTAAATTTTAGGAAAGTCTCTAGTTTATTCTAGATGTAGTGAATTTGGCTATCACACTGCAGTCACTCCAGCAGTCACCTGCTGTTACCATCTTGCAGAGCTTTACCCAAACTGTGCAATTTTTAGGTGGTGGCTGTGATAATTTCCATTACATATCAGGGGAACAGAGGAATTCTGGGGCAAATCCAGAATAACTCTACTTTCCTTGATATATTCTAGAATTAAGCAGTGTAACTGATCAGTTTGACTCAAGAAGTTGCCATGCACTGTAAACAAATGTACTGTAGAGTGACACTGATTTATTTAATACAGTGCAAAAATAGATATTTGCCTCAAAATTGAATAGAAAACAGCCACCATTTTGTTGTAGATGTTTAATTGTTTTGGCAAAGGTCGGATGTCATTTTTGTAGCTCTCCTTGGAGTTAGTAGGTTTCTGAATTTACTTACAGGGAAAGAAGCCTAGGAAAGGAAGGAGAAGGCTGTATACAGAAGTATGTGCTCTTTAGAACAAAAGTGCTGATGGAGCTGTGGAAATGAAGCCTTTAAGTTTCTAAGAAGCAAAAACTTTGGCATTTTGTGAACAATAGAGGTGTTCACAGCAGTTTCTTCCAAACTGTATGGCACTTTTCAGCTAGGATTGTGTGCAGTTTATGTCAAAACATTTCAGTGAAGAAATACAAATACAGACTAATGTTTGACTTCTTTTGTTGTGCTGAACTGGAGCCAGAGAAAGTATTTATATAAAAATCCACTTGTGAAATGCATAACCCTCTCAATGTGACTTATATGTCTGAGACTTACAGAGAATTCAAGCTGATTGACAGAAAATACTGCTCTTATGGTGTCAGAATGTATTATCATGCTTATACAGAAATACAGTCCCCTCCCTTTTTTCACCAACGTATGTGTTCATTGTCATTATGTTCTGGTATACTGGAGACGTCCAGGTACTGAAATACCCAATTTGCTAGGACCTAAAGCTACCACGAAAATATATTAGACAACCAGATGGATAATTCAGCTTGTTGGTTTAAAAAAGTGTGTATTAAATCTTTAGTATTTGAAGCCTGATCTAAAAAACAATGATTCTGTGGGGCCAAAACTGCCATTCATTGAAGGAAAGAAAAACAAGAACTGAGACAATTAGGAAAGCTTTCCATGCTTGTGCTACAGTTAGTTAGTTGCTCTTCCTTTTTTCCCCTGTCTTCCCACACTAGGCTCATGCACATCAAGGAACTGACAGTTAATGCAGCCTGCAGATAGATCATGAGCAGATTACATGCATCTTTATGTATCTGGCACACAGGTGCTATCTGCTTTTTTGCCAAATAGTTTAGATTAAAGCAAATCAATTTTGTGTAATGGGTCCTCTATGAGAATGCCCGTGTCATTCAATTGCTCCTATTGCATCACTTCTTTTTCCTTGTCCCAGGGGATGCTCTTCAGACCACTTGTAGTACTTTTATTTTCCCTTTGATCTTGTACCACTTTCTTATTCTCCCCTGCTCTGCTGAGATATGACACTGTCATGCACCTTTTCCTATTTGTTAAAGACTACTAAGATCTTGCACACTGAATGAAGAGGAGGGAAAGACAGTTGCCTCTTGATAATTTTAGTATCACGACCATTTTTATCAAGTGGGTGGCCCGCACTGGCACTCAAAAATGTTCTCCCAGTGACAGAGTGGAAAAGTGTGTCAGTTCTTGCAAACGGGCAGCACCTTGAAGAGTAGACAGAGACAAGTGTCACTTCAGAGGAGAAGTGCAGGAAAAGAGCTGCTTGTAGAAGCAGTCTGAGTGCTGTATTGCACGTGCAGATTCACACTGGGGGTATGGCACAGAGGAGAAAGGACAGGAGCAGCAACATCCATTTCTGGCCCAGTGTCTGTGGCGAGCAAGAGAGAGACAAGGGAGGGACAAAGCCATAGAAGGGCTTCAATAAAAGTATAAGATAGATCAGCTTGATGTGGGAGATCTTTGTATCCTTAAATGCATAAAATTATCTTACAGAGTGATTTAGCTGCCATGAGCAGCTACATCTGTAGATGACATCTATCACTCTTCTCCCAGCCAAACCTGGCTCTTGGAGTTTCTCTGTAACTCGTGTTTCACACAGTATAGGACTGCTTTTGCACCTTCTATTGGGTCTGGCTGAGAGGGAGTTCATTTTCCCATGGCAGCCCTCAGTGCTGTGCTCTGCACTGGTAGCTAGAAAGGTGTTGGTAACACACCAGTGTTTTGGCTACTGCTGGGCAGCACAGGCACAGCACCAATACTGTCTTTATAATGTTCTCCCCACCCCCATCAAGGGGCTGGGAGTGAGCAAGATCCCAAGAGGGGACACAATTAGGCAAGCTGACCTAAATTAATGAAGGGGATATTTCATACAATGTGACGATATAAAAGCTATGTGACGGAGGATGAAGTGGGGAAATTTGTTGTTATAAAACGTTTACCTTCCAGACCAACTTCCCCACGAGCTGAAGCCCTGATTCCCGGGAAATGGCTGAACATGGCTTGCCAATGGGAAGGAGTGATTTTTTTTTTTCCCCTTTTGGGATATTTTTTTCTGTAGTTCTTTTTCTTTACTAAATTGCTTTATCTCAACCTACTAGTTGTTTTCCATTTTATTTTCTCTCTCCTGTCCTGCTGGGAAGGGAAGTGACAGAGCAGCTTGGTAGGCACCTGGCATCAGGCCAAGGTTGACCCACTACACACCTCCACATGTCTTATACATCACCGTGTGTATTGACTGCATTCCTAAACCAGAGTGTGATTCCCTTGGTATGGTTTTTCTATCACTTATTCTGATATTGTAGAGCAGAGTTTGGAGTGGCTGCTATGAAGCAGCAGTGGGTCAGCTGCTGCAACTCTTTCTACTGTAACATTTTTCTTAGAAAGTCAGTGGGGTAATGAATAACTAAGGCATTATTTCATTTCACTCAGTGTTTTTCTTGTGATGCTGTGCTTGTAGATATTTATGCTTCCCACACACATAGACAATGATCTCAATTACTTGACAGAAAAAACCAAAATCCTGAGTTTTATGTCTTACCAGGAATTAATGCTTAGATAAGCTAATGCTGATAGAGGAACAGTGATGAAATTTGACTATGGCATTAAATTCTCTACCTAGAATAGAGTCAACTTAGGATGATGCACCCTTTTAATGGATGACCTATGAACAACATTTGAAGAACAAGTGCACCCCTCTCACGTGAGGCATTAGCTTGAGAGACGAAGCATGTAAAAAGCTCTGGGAATTTACACAAAGCACACAGAGGAAGTTATGCTGGAGACAGTGGCTCAATGTTATTCTTACAATCTTTCCATCAGATGTTGCTGTTACTTGAGTCTGTGCTCCTAAATCTCAAGGAATGATGTATTTTGCCAGAAAGTTTCTTGTTCTTCTCCTGGGATGGCAAGAGGTTACATGAGGTCATTTTCACCATACTGAATAGAAAGCTGTACTCTACTGCTTGATGATTTCAGCCAAGAACTAAAAGAGAAAAGTGATGAGAAAGTACCTGTTATGTTGAAATTCAAAACATGCCAGCTCTGAGTCCTATTCAGGAAGGTAGAGACTTTTTTTTTCTTCTAAAATATATACATTTCATATTCAAGTCTCAGTCACATTTCCATTTGGTGACTAATTTTCCCATATGCAACTAGGGGAAGAAGGGTGAAGGTTTCCAGATTTAAATAAAAGAGTATTACATAGGAAGCTAATTTGCAAACCAGAAGATTTATGAGAAGTAGGATAACTAACTGTCCTCACAATAGAAGGAGAAGTGGAAAAACAATAATGACTGTTCACTGACAGTTTGAGAAATGATAAGAGCTACTAGCAGCAGTACATACACTTCCATTCTCATCCAAGAGAAGTGTTATCTAAAATGAAGTAGAGCAGCTATAACTGATAATAATGATTTTTATCATAGCCATGACCGCTATGAACCTGGTCAATGGGATAAGAGCAGGACAAGTGGAAGATGAAGCGTATAAATAACATGCAAAAGCAGGACAATAAGCAGTACTTCAGAGAGTATTGTCTTCCCTCAGTCATGTTCAAAGGTCATTTTAGAGAGCAGCTTTTTATGTGGGTGGATTCAAAAATAACATTCAAAGCTCTCCAAGACACCTATTGAGCCCTATTGGGACAAGAGGACAGAGGAAAGGCTGCCCTGCACAGATTAACCTTCATCTCATCTGGAATCCACTTTCTGGGCCAAGCAGATGAAAGAAGTAGATGAGAAAATTTGAAAAAAAACCCTCAATGATTGTTTAATGTAAGTGAGAGAAAATATCTTTCCCTTTCAAGCACTGATCTCGTCACACTGTTGGGCAGACACTCTGGCATCGGCAGGGCAGTCAGGAAGCGGGCATGGTCTCATGTGTCTTTCCAGAATGTAGGCTTGCACAGAAACAAAACTAAACCACTGTGAAACAAACATTAAGCCTCAAAACTGAGTCCTAAATACTAGAATGAACGAAGTAAAGCTGAAATTCTCTATCTGGTGTCCATACTTACAAATCACTTACATAACTATATTCTATCTGATCAACTCAAATGTAGTCACTCTTGATATACCAAAATGTATTTGTGCCTTACTAGAGAGTAGATTAACTTTGCAGATGCTAATAGCTACAGAATGGCAGCATTTAGACTAGGGAAGCATCTTTAACTGTAGAGGCACAAACGGCTTATTTCATATCCCAGGGGAATATGATACAAATCTACAAACAGATAAAACACCAAAAATATTATTTAGACACATGACACTGCCACTGTGAACATAATTACTGGGTTTCTTGCACAGGTTTTTTTTTTTGCCTTCCCATCACCTCCCTTCAAAAACGTGTGTTGTGAACTGCCATGTTCTGCAGCTCTGTTTTACACACAGGTGGCACTTCGATAGGGTCGTACACATTCGCGCCCCGCCGAGAAAGTACTGACAGCCCTTTGCTTGTTCCCTGCTATATCGTCACTGACACCGTGTAAATCAAGCACTGTATAACCACTCTTGTGGGTGCCGTCCCGTAATAAAAGTGGGACATTCCTCTGGGAAGGGGAGAGTGGAAGTGAAGCATATGCTTGCGGAGGCAGGAGCTGGACCTTAACAATTTTAAAAAACCCAGTATTTCCACTATGGCTATTTAAAATCCCTGTCCTCCCTTTATGTATTTTTAAGTGCATACTCATGTAAATACATCTGATCATATGGCAAATGTCATACTCTATGAAGAGAAAACATGATGGCTTTGCCTGAGGGAAGAATCAGCCTTTCCACCACGGCCAGGCCATTCCTGGGTTGTCAGGTAAGGCCCTGCTGCTTAGGGTGGTTGTCCTGTCACACCAAAGTCAACATACTGGCTGTGAAAACTGAACTCATCTTATGCCTGCTGGTATGCCTTCATTTGGGAGGAACTAATATGAAATTCCCATACTTTTGGAATGATTTGCCACGTGCAGAATAGTACTCACAGTGGAAGGCAACTTTGACAGCAAGAAATATTTTTGTTAATAATCTTAATTCACCCATCCAGTAATGAGGTACACAAGAAGTTAGCTACACATACAGTGTTTTCCGAAACTATTTCATGAAAGAAAATATAAACAAAGTGAATTAACAGAATATATTTTTTTCTAAAGAGTAATTTTCTAATTTTTCCGTTGTGCAGCAGCTGCTGTTGCCATGCTGTCATTGCTGTTGCTATGTATTTTTGAGTGTGCCAAGATGTAATTGGCTACTTCAGCATATATAAACTATTGGTAGAGATGTTTCTATGGAAAACCACATCTTTTTTTGATTGGTTCATGCTGAAAGTAGATATGCTTAGCTATCATCTCAATTTAAATTGAGACCAACAGGTTTTAAGTCTCATAATGCAATGAAGCCACATGCTATTCATCATGGTGGAACTGAATTGAGGCAAGAACTTTTATGTTGACATTATGATAGAATATGAGTGAGATTGCATATCCATGGTCTCCAAATGTTTCTATAGTCTTTAGCAAGCTTTTTTATTCAGTGTGAATTGTATTTGCTCTGAAAATAGGGATGTTTCCTGGTCTTGCCTGATGTAACTTGCAGGCTACTAAGTCAAACTCATTTCAGACCAGTTATGTGTTTTGCCTAAGGACCTTTTATAAAGAATTATTGACTTGCGCAATGCAGCTATGTATCTAAAAGTCTTCTGAAAAGATTGACTAATACCTATGGAAATTTTGTCAAACTCATCAGGTTAGAGATTTGTAAACCTAGACAATTTTGTGTATAGGATGAGATTTTGGGAGAATGAAGGATTCACCATTTCAGCTGGGGAGGGGTTTTAGTTATCTGCTTTGGACATGCCGCATGATCTTGATCTACAAAGCAGAGATGAATGTCTGGGCTAAGGAGTCCTGGGGCTGGTGGGGGACACCATGGAATAAGTATTAATTTCAGACTCATGCCACTGAGCTTTTCTACAGTCAGAATGACAGAATCTGTCTGAAAAAACATTATTCACATTTATGCTAATAATTGTTTTATAACTAAAGTTTACTTAGGTTACTTGAAAACCTGCTACAGCCCAAATATAGACAGAACATAAGGTGAGGCCTAATGCGAGGTACACAAATACATGACTGCAAACACTATCGGATTAATTTTTTGAGAACAAGTGACATGTTGTGCAACCTTGGTTTCATAATTCTGTCTTACTTAAATACTTTCTCATTGTAGAAGTTAAAATAAAATTTGGGGGTTTTTGGACACTCTGAGGTTATAGAAATGTATTTACAGAGGGAAGTCTGCAAGTCCTCCCCTGTAGGAGGTGGCTGAAGTGTTATTTAGACTTAAATGAAATGAGACATGATTGAAGGGTTGTTAAGAAGGAACTAAACAGTGTTGGGTTGCATCACAGAAAAAATGAATTATCATCTGCTTGGCTCATAATATGTCTTTAACGAGTACCTATGCGGGCACCTCAAAATATCCTAATTCATTAGCAAGTCAGACTGTTCCCTTTTATTATTCCTAAAACTCTTTGTCTTTGACTACTGGTCTGATTATTTTTCTATTACATCAAAGATTATTCTTTTTTATTGGACCTTTTTTTCTTTCTCTTTTTTTTTTTTTTTCTTTTCCACTGTCTTTGTCAAACCAATTACCCAACTCAGTATTGGCAAGCACAAACCTAAACCTTTGGAGATAAATTTGTCTTTCTTTTTTCCCCTTTAAGTCATTGGAAGATCATACTATCTGCCTGAGAAGAATTTAATTTCTCTCATCTGTAAGCTGTACAGTTGGAAAGAAATGGTATAAAGAAAGTATGAGTTGTTTATGTTATTTAGTATTGACTAAGTATTGAAATTTACTAGTGATAACATGTGTCAGTCTGCAAAAAGATACAATTTTTTTAAGAAGAAGATTTATTTATTTACGTCACCAACCTGTCATTTTAAATATTTGCTCTTCTCTAAAAATCTTAGTTAGGAGTAATAAAAATGTTATGATAGGGTAAGTTTTAAAAAGTCAGAGGAAGTTTTTGCAGTGGTGTGAACTTCAAATATTTTAGAATATCATATTTTAATTGAAATTTTTCATTTAAAAAATGTTACGCTAATATTGTGATGCATCCATGGAACATGTCCATGTGCACACACACACAGACACACATACATTGTTGCAGGACATTTATGCTTTACCTTCTGTGGCATCCTAGCATCTTAGGCATAGTCTGAGAAGTGATTGCAAGTCCCTGCAGACTCAGTGGATGAGTGTCACAATGACATAATGCCAGGGGTATGTGTGCAATGCCCCTGCAAAGCATCAATTTACCTGCTGCATTCTCCCCCAATCATTTCCAGCTGAAAGCTGGTGAGTGCCACTACTGCTACTGCTTGCAAGCAGGCAACAATTTAATGGAGATGATTCCCTTTAAGAGGTCTCTGCTGAGTTTTTGGTTGTCAGGGAAGATGATAGTCTCATCCCTCCGGTTAGATAAAATTAAGACTCCTTCTGAATATCTCATTATTGATCAAGTGGCACTTGGAGTCAGCTGGTTATATTCCTTTTCTGAGAGGCTAACAGCTTTCCAGAGGGGCTTCTAAGGCTATGGAGAAGCTGTGGCCTGTATGGTGTTTTTCACAAGTCTTTTCCTTCAGGCAAATATCAGATCTTTAAAAAAAAAAAATGGCCAACTAATGACTGTGAAGAAAAAATTCTTGGCATTTTGAACAGCAGAAATTAAAAGTGTTGTGGACTGATTTGGTCACATCCACAAAGCATTCACCAACTTTGGATAACAGACTGCAGCAGTAAGTGAAACCAGAATTTGGCCCTCAGGCTGAACCTTATTTCATTGACATCCGTGGAGTGGGTGGACAGATTAATGGGTGAGAATAGAAAGATAGCTATGCCCTTTCCTCTCCCTGCTTGATCCAAAAGGATATGGCGAGTGCCTTTTTTCAGGTCGTGATAAGGTTTATATACTAATGTTCTCAGTCTAGCATGGCCCAGAAATACCTTGTTTCTAGGACTACAGGCTGAGTACATCATGGTATCTCTTCAGCTTGCCTAATTGTTTCTCACAGAACAGGTCACTTATGATTGCTATAATTTTCTTCTCTGTTTCAAGCAGAAACTGCATTCACTGTCAGTCATAGATTTTCTTTTTCTGCAGAAAGTTTAATAAGAAATGTAAGGCCATTTACAGAGAAAACAAGTGAAAAATACAGTTTTCTTTGCTAAGGAAATGTCATTACAGGTTAAGGGCTTTGTGCTGATCCTTGGAGTTAAGCATGTATATTTCTAATTCAAAAGTGTGAATGCTGCTTAGGTACAGGAGTGTATAATTTGCTGCAATCTTGGTCTGTGCATTTTACTTAAACTGGTACTTTATTATTTGGAGCTAGTCTATTTTACTAAGTCCCTCTTCTATTCCTTTCAAGCATACCCATATGGAAATATAAGCTTTCCTTTATTTTAAAGGCAATGGCTTGGATTTTTTTGTTTGTTTCTAGATCATACACAAATGAATTAGTTGGGACTACTTGGTCTTCCTAATGGAACTTCTAATTTATGGGTATTGTTTTGGAGTAAATTAATTCCCTTAATAAGGAGAAGGATGGAGTTATACAGGGAGAGCACAGGGAAGTATCCTGAAAGAGAACTGCTGAGGTCAGTGGTGGTCAGTGACTCCCTGCACATTACTCTCCTACAAAATTTCACTTGCTGAAATGTGAATATATGAGCTGATACTTTTCCTCCATCCAGGCAAGGAAAAGCTCCCTGTAAATCTGCATCTGAAACTTAAAAAAACTTTGCCCAGGGACTTGAACTGGACAGGTCTCATGATGAGGTCCTCAGTACTGAAATAAATGCTGCAGGCAATACTGTTTTATAGCTACTCACTCCAACTTGATCTCAGTTATGGAGTGTTTGTGGTTGACAGTAACCCTCTGTTTTTTACTACCCCTTCTGTAAATCTCCTTCTTGGCTTGTGTGAGACACAACAGTCCACCAGCAAAGGCAAGAGGGGTCAGCAGCTGAACTGGGACCCTCTGGGGCTTCTGGTATGTGGGATAAGGTGGCAAACATGACAGTCACCAGGGTGTTTAGTATGGCAAAAGGACCATTTGCTGTGAGGAGGGCTTACATTAAGATACTTTGGGAGTCAAAACCTCGTAGTTGCTTTCTCCAGTATCTCTGGCTGGTTATCAGGGATTCATCTCTCCTGAGTTTAGATAATATTTGTAAAGAAGGTATTTAGAGCTATGATGGACCTATTTTATGTACTCATTCTAGACTTAAAAGAATAGATATGTAAACACTCCTGACTTCATTGAGGAGACTCAGCTGTATTTCCCCAAGCATGGAGGAAGGACAGGGGGGTGGATCTGACTTTATGTGCCCCAATTTATTTCCTCAGTCCTTTACTGCAGTGAAAGGGCAGTGAAATTCTGCAAATGCAAGGGCTAGAATTTTTTCTGCATTTGTTTATAAATTAGATGTCAGATCTTGAATTTTGAGTTTCTTGGCCTTTACCAATTTAAACACTTCCTTGTGTGATTATTACATAGTGTTATAGTGGTTACAGTCTAGGAAGGCTGATGCTTCCATGAGCCAACCTCAGAAAGTCATGGTAAGGAAAAGCACTGCAGGATTTTCTGAACTGAAAATGACTATCTGTTCATTAGTTAGGAGCATTGCTCTTTTGGTCTTGCTAAGGGTATCACTGCAGACCTGAATGCTGCAACTCCCATTTTTCCACTTTTCAACTTATCATCCTTTTCCATCATGGCATTAAACACTATAACTTAAAGATTAGTGTCATGTGAATGACAATAATTGTTGAACTAAGCAGTATTTTTTGAGGATGTGCGGAGTGGATTTTGGCAACAGTAATTTCCTTGACAGTGAGAAATCTGAATACAGTATAGCTTTGGGAAAGCATACACTGATGGCAGTACATAGTGTGGTGCAGGCAAGACAGAAATAAAGCATGTTGGGCTTTAGTTATATGGTCCATGCACGTTTTTAGTCTCATTTTTTAATCTATATAAGATTCCTGCTACAACAATGTGTTGCGCTGTCATATGCCAGTGAAGTTTGCTGGAAATTACTTCCCAGAAGATCAAAAATGGTCATCAGTGCTCACAAGAAAAAGTAACTATTTTTTAGTACCTCCAAAGTGGTTTGAGTGGGATAATGGAGCTGTTCTGAGCAGTGGGATTCTGTTCACACTCCAGGGACAGGGAAACCAGACCCCTGAAAGGTTTAAACTGAATGATGAAATACTTCCCTAGCTGAAGTTCTTAGAGTTCAAATAGACTCAGGAGTGACTTAAGTTTTCTTTCTGCATCTCTGTTTCAGCTACTCCTTCTATGACAGTATAAGATAACTCAATTAATATAAAAAGATAAGACTATATTAGAGTCCTGTGAGAAAGAAGTTCCTCGATTGAGTCCCTAGTGCATAGAAGGATAATGGTAAGATAAAGCCCTAGTTAATTATATTGAAGAGACAGAAAGAAACCCACAACTAATTGTGCTGTAGTTAAAAGTATTTCTTCTTCTAAATGAACACTTAGTACTGATTGTGCTCCTGTTATTGTATCAGAGGATCAGGATTACAAGGTCTAGGCATTCACTAATATGTAGATAGATCTGTCCTCAAATAAACATCACTTTGGAAAACTGCAGGAAACTGGAAAATTATTTTGTTTGTGCTGTGGATGTTAATGTTAATGATGTAGAGAAGTCTTGGGTGCTATATTGTTTTGTGAGACACTGTTAGTGTTAAAGGTAGCAGGACCTTTAGAAGTACTGGACAAGTGCCTGACTGTACTCTTGTATGCATGCACGTGTTACTTCTCTTATTTCTTTGCATCTTGTTCCATCTCATCTCTGACACAAAACCTTTGCTGAACACATACATTATGTCTGGCCTACAGTGAGCAAGTCTTAAACCCTGAGACGGGAGAAGAGATGTTTTTTTCCATTGACTCTCACAGAAATCAAAACACACATCTATCTGCAGCAGAGATCAAAACTCCAAAGCAGTTGCATAGAGACAACCATGTGTGTTTCCCTCTCTCTCCCCAAAACACACATATGTGCATGCACAGACACAATGCACTGGTCTGTGGTTGTGCACAGTTTCTGCAGCCAGGGCTTCTCCTCACAAAGGGATGAAGTGAAAGGGCAATTCTGTCATCGTGCCTCCATAGCTCCCCTTGGATGTGTGCTGAATCTGTCTCTTCCTCCATCAGCTTGCCCTATTCATTCATTTTACAGTAATCAGGGCTACTGATAAAACTTGTGAAAATAATTAATTTTTCCTGTGAAACTCATCCAGTTGAGCTAAAATCAAATAATGAGAATATGAGGGAAATACTGCTCTCAGCCTACGGATCACCCAACATTCTCAGTAGAGAAGCATCCAAAAGCTGCCTGCTAAGTTGGTTGATATGCCTTTTATTTAGCCTGATGTTAATTTGCTAAACACTGTTTTGGTGTATGTGATTGTAGAACATAAAAATGCAGTAGGTGGTTTATAGAAGATGAGAGCAAAAGAATACTCTCTGCTACGAGCTCTACATACAATGCATATTCTCCAAAGGGATGAAATTTCCCTCGAGCTAATGGGTAAACTGCAAAGTGAGGTACACCAGCAGCTTTATGGTTTGCTTTAACCTGCTCCTCCTACCCGTGCTTTGTGGTGGGTGTACAACTGTTGCAAGTAGGTGGCACAGCTGTTTGCGTTGACTGGCTCAGTACCTTTGGGATACAGACAACACAGTTAACGTTGTGAGATGGAAACGGCATCTCTACTTTAATAAACTCATTCTATTTCTTTGTGAGGAAAAAGGGGGAGACTGGGGCCGGGGGGAGAGACAAGTTGCCAGCTTGACTATATCTGTATTAGTGGCACTGCTCAAATCACACGGTGGTGGCTAATGCTTGCAAAATCCTGACTAGCATTTGAAAGGGTAACATCAGTTTATTATTGCTGCAGTAGCTGTTAACTTTATGAAGATTTCCTGTGCACCTGCCTGCTACCACATCTTTAACATATATGCATATTTATACAAGTTAGGCAACATATGTTTGATGATTTTTGTCATTTATATTTACTACAGTATGGATAGCAATTAAAAAATAACCATGTTCACTGTGATGAATTGGTGAAATTCCTGGAGAAGTAGAAATTACATGAAGAATCTGAAGATAGAGAACAAGGTAAAAGGCATGTAAAAAGCTAGTTTGTCAGTTGGAGCATAAAAAACGCAGGCATGTGACCAATGTGTGTGTGTATATATAAAACCATAAAAATGACAGGAAAGAATATGCTGTTTCGTTTAGAGGTAGAACAAGAGAATGGATAGTATGGAGTGGGATATCTTCCCATTTCATCCACCCTTTACAAAGAAATGTTGTGTTGTAGGGGTGATGAAGGAGGATGACATTTTTCTGCAGAGATGGTGTCATTCTGTTCCCCAGTTTTGTGTGTTTTGAATGTAAAATGGAGGTATTTAATTGCAGATACATGTACAAAGGCAAATGGTGTGCTAGGACCTGCATGATGATGAAGTCCCATGTCTGACTCATCCTGACAGAAGATCAGGCAGATCTCCTGAGCACCAACTCAGGTGCCAAGACCAGAGGAGGCCTATGGAGAGGAGTTTGGTGAGTGTTTCTTACAAGTAGCCAGTTTAGGGGAAACCTCAGGCTCAGGTCTGTATTTGGTGTGTCTGAGTTAAAAATAGAGGAAGATCCGAGGGAGGGGGCAAGTTTTGGATATTAGACCAAGAAATCTGTGTGGGCACATGCACACCAGCACCCACACTGTGTATGAAAGTGAGATAAGCACACGTGATTTCTACTCAGAATGTGGGTGCCAGCTTTTTAGAGAGAATTTCTTACCATGTGGCATATTATCATATTTGAGACCTGCTCATCTCTGTAAAAAGACAGAGGATAGTGGGCTGTGCAGAAATGGAGTGAGACAGTGGAAACGCACGTAGTGGAGCTGTGAAAACTGATATGGGAGTGGAAAGAAACTTAGAAAATTAAAGTTGAAGAGAAAAATGGGGAAGACTAAGAAATCTAGATCTTGTCCTGGAAGTAGTATTTTCCATGCCAGTGTGGTGATTTGCTAGAATAATTTATTCCACTTGTTAGAAAGGTGCACTAAATTAGCCTCAGGGTGCCTTTGTTCCCCTCCTGTGACATGAAATTAACTGCTGCTGTAGTTTCTCACGGAGGGCAGAGCAGCCCTGGGTCAGCCCCCATTCCCACTGTGCTGATGCCCAGAAATGCCTTGGCTGACACTGCTCTGCTCCGAGCCACACAGCATTACCCCCAGTGGTGCCATTCGGAGTAAACCGAACTGCACAGCAAACGTTTTACCCACTTCAACAAACAGGAACATTTACTCATTTTTCCCTGACTGTTGCTTACCCCTCTACCAGCAGTTAGTGCATATGAGGTATATGAGCCTGTGTCTCTGGAGCATTCTCCTATGCAGAGTGCTCCTAAAGCAGCGAGCTCTGCTGGCATTCGGGCTGTTTGATATTAGCAGGGTGGCTCAAGCCGGCCTCTTAGAGCATGAGATATGTCACAGCACTTCAAACTACATCTCTGGTTGTGTTTTGGCCTGTTTGTCAAGGCAGGTAACAATATCTTTTCACATTGATTTTAATATGCATTAAATACGAAGCTTTGGATATAAAGCTTTGAGAGTGAGACTGTATCAGCTGCTTAGTGAAATCCATGCTACTTCAACTGGTCTTTTCCTTCCTCAGTATTTTAGCACTTGTATTAGAAAAAAAGCCCTGAACAGAATCAGATTTGGGTTTTAAAAAATTGCCCGTGTGCCTTAGGATTGACAACTCATAGGCCAGTGTTTAGCCAGTGCAGCACAGAGCTGCTGATATATACCCCAACCTGGCATTTATAATAGAAATACAGTAAGCCTTTTACTATAACGACACTAGCAGGTGTCACCACAATAAAGATAACAGCCTCCCCATGAACAAATATTAGATTAAAGAGATCAATCAATCTGTATCTTAAATTCCAGACCCAGCATGATCTCTGCCAGTAAAAAAAAGATAACTTCTACTTTTTCCGTGCATTTTAACAGGTGAAAGACCTCTTGATTGTTCAGTTTTTCTCCAATAACTTGAGAAAATAGGCATTTTTCTTTTTCCTTCTGTTGCAGACTCTTTATATAAATTAGAAAATATTTGTGGCCTAAAGACACAAACACTTATTGATTTTAAACCCTGTGGCAGGCTGTGGCAGTTTTCAGGTGAACAGGTGGTGTGAGTCATGACTCACTACGCTGTCTCCTCCAGGAATGCCAAAAAAGCCCTGTTAAAACCTGGGGTAACATCAAGTACTCTGTGCTCCTGGGTTGTGATCAAATTATCTGTGGGAATAGCGCATTCTGCCCTTGTTCTTTTTTTTCCTCCTGTTGCTGTTAGCCTACTCTGCTACCAACAGCACCATTTCCTCGAAAACTGTGGAAAGTTACTACTTTTATTCTTCATGCTTTAGTATTCTGGGCTGTGTATTCAATGTGTGAAGCGAGTGCTTGCTGCCCGTGAGTCAGGATGATTCAATCCAGCCCAAGCACAGGCTGCAGTCACTGTAAGGGCTGACAGTGAGACAAGTCCAGTTCTCCTGCACACAACTGAATGCCATTCCACTTGCCTTCCCTCTTGATCATCCATCACCCATCAGATGAGGTGCCTGAGAAGAGAAAGTCAGGCTACAATCCTCAGCGCTGTAGGATCAACATCTTTCCATATTTACTCAGGGAAAGGGACCATGCATGGTCCCTGAGCACAGCCCCTGACCTTGATGTGGAACAGCAATAACACTGTCTTTCACTCACTGTTTCTACTGAATTGCAACGTCACTCTCATCTTGATTACAATTAAATTTTGGCTCATGAGGCTGTATTCTGAGGTTTTATGCAGGAGTTGCACTAAGATTTTGAGCCCTGTTTAAGTAAAAACTTTGAGTATCAGTAGTAGTATCTATTCTCCTCTCAAATTCAACTGAGCAAAAACTCAGAGACCTCCTCCTTAGAAAACACAGTGTTTAAGAGATATAAGAGATAAAAAATCCACTGGTAGTCTTTTGTGATGAAAGAGACCAAACAGTGAGGAAAACATGCTAGAACAGCTGATATGCAAGGTCCTACATAGGTGCTCTTATCTCAGTGCAGAACCTGTTGAATAATTAAATTTGGTCTGTTTTGAATGTGTTCTGAACTGCATAAGGAGAGCTTTTGCACAGAATAGTGTTCACATCAAATAAACACAGAATAAGTGCTGATATTTTACTACATTCCCTCTGCTTTATTTTTTAACAGCACATGTATGGAAAAGATACAGATACAGTAGATCTTGCTAAGAAAATTAAGTTACTTGATCCTTTGAATGTTTAGGTTGAGCTCTCTGAAGTCTATTTTGTGAAGTAAAACAAGTTGTTTTCCTCTAGATGAATCCCAGAATGGAAGCCTGTCCAGCTTCTGAGCTATTGCAGTCATACACAAGGAGTGCGTGTATATGAGGAGGAGCCTGCTCAGTATTATATTCAATGACCAGTAAGCACACCTGTGTTTTCACCCTTTTTTTTTCCCAAACCACAAAATAACCTAGGGAATATTTTATTTGAAATAAAATTTGTGCAATACTTAGATATCTCCCCTTTGAAAAGAATTCAGGATTAAGTTTTTAATCCTTTAAGTGGACTTATGCCATAAGAATTGTAAAGGTTTCATAGCAGTCCCAATATTTGCATCTGCAAAACAGCTATCCGACTTCCTTCTCTTTATGTTTTTCCATATCAAACTGACTTTCAGCTTGCTCAAATGATGTGTTCATATCACATTTGAAAAGTCCCAGAAAGTTTATTTAGCGGAATACCAGTTTTGTGATGATGGATGATGACTGCCAGGCATGCCTGTGAAGACCCTGCTCCAATGCCATTACAATAGAAGATGAGGATGGGGAAAGCAATTTCGGTGGGGCTCTGTGGAGACCCCATTACCAGACCATTACAACTGCAGACTAATTGAAGAGCAGGCACAACTGCAGACTAATTGAAGAGCAGGCACATGCAGGATCCTGCCTTTGGTAGCACAGTTACAACGTGATATTAGTATGTCAAATTATTCTAATGCCAGGCATCAGATTTGTTTTTTTAGCCATTATTAATAATAGAGAGCAATATTTTATATTTCCTTGTTCACATGGTCCCACTGAACAGGAATGGGACTCCTTGCTATGTTCAAAGAGACCTGACGTTGTATTAGGCTGTGGGCAGAGATGCAGAGGTGAAAGGCCACTTGATGTGAAAGGATGAGACAGTGCAGAGAACTGAAGGCTGTTTCAAGTCCAAACCTACAAATTCCACTAAATTTTGATTTTAAAGTTCAAAGGAGGAAAAAAGTAAACATAACTACAATTTATCAGTGTTTTAATGAGAACAGCCCAGTGCTGCATCTCAAAAATCTCAAAATTTAACCACGAAATTCTGTAAAGTCTGCCTTAATTCAAAGCTCAGTCCTGTGTGTCCATGTATTACTGCACTTTTTATATTTGCTATGGAGCACACTATCAAGACAAATCATATATCAGGAGTGACCTGGGCCAGTTGCACCATACTTTCAAAGCCATTTAGGTGCAAAAGAATGCAGATGGTTACCTAGATCCCATTGCAGATTTGGCCCATTGAAGCAGTATGAAATATATTGCAACAGCTTGTGTTTTGGTGTTAGAGCATCTTGAGTAGCAGGTGATTATATATCTACCCGGTCTTGTTATTTTTTAATAGAAATGTTTATTTAGTTTCATCATACTGGTTTAGTCCCTCTACTGTTCTAAACCAAGCTTCAATGATTTCAGAATAATTTTATTAGCAAAACTAGTCTCTTTTTTCCCAAATACTTACTTTACTGCTTTAAAATTTGTAAAGATTGTGCAATGTATAGTATTTAAAGTATGTGCCTTATCTATATTTTTATTGCATCTTTTGAAGAAATCCCACTTCCAGGAACAATATCATAAATCTAGTGGCAAACTCCTCTGACTTCCATAGGGAGTTTGACACAATTTAATAGCTTGCTTCTCACTGACTTTAAGTTTTTGACTCAACAGTCTTTTAGGTAATGGAGTTCTCAAATTTTCTTTGCTTTTGCTTGTATTTATTTTATTTTCCTTACTGAAGAGCTTGGAGAAACTATTTCAAAAGTTTCAAATAATTCATGTCCTTGAGGACTCATATAATTTTGCCATCCTCTGCTGTATCTTTCAAGTTTATACCCTGTAATACTCTTTTCAGTGTTGTATCCATTTTTCTGAATGTGGCCTCCTGATCAAGTGCTTATGATCTGTTTGCGCAGCCAATAATTGTTTTGCTCTTCAGCCGCTGGGTCGGTGTTTTATCTGCCACAACTTTGGTGGATGTCTTCTCTGAACACTTTAATCTGAGGACTGCATCTCTTGTCTTTGTGTTGGACAAAAAGTTTCAGAAGCTATGACATTTTTCACCACTTCTACTCGCCCGGAAATATATGGTAAAACTCTGATTGCCTTCAAATGATAAAAGCAATAGATGGCAACGTAAAGCCATAGAGTTATAAAGAATGAGAAGGATTATGAAGGTGGGTTTATTGGAGAATGGAATCTCCCCCTTTTGGTAAGACTTAAAAGTCTCCCTGTTGCTTTCTTTATTGAAAAATCACTGCCCTTGTAGCTCCCAAGAAGAGTCACCATTACAGAGCAATGTGGTACTTCTGTGTACACTTTCATTCAACCCGTTGCAGAAAGTGTTTATCTTTTGCTGTAGGCATTAAACATTAATAACATGTTCTTGCACAGGGGAGAGATGAATTGACATTTTCAGATAGAGAATTGTATCTGAAAAGTCTGCATAGTGTCAGGACTGCTTATGCTTTACTTGCCTCAATTTTTTTCTATGCTTTTGTTTTATTGCTGTTACTTTCTAATGCAAGGGAATTTTTTTTGACAAATCTTTTTAATGCTGGGGAACTGATGATTCTGAGACAAAAAAATCTATCATCCCTGTATTAAGGATTACAAAAGTTTCAGTAGTTCAAATTCCTCAGTGTTTAGAAGGCATCTTAAACATAATTTGGAGGAAGACAGTAAGACCTCCATGTGGTGGTCTTCTTGAGCTTTCAGCTTTTCATCACCCTACAAGACCTAAAACAAAGATATCAGCTCTCATTTCACTTTTAGGGTTGAGCATTTTGCTGAAAGGAAATTAATTTGAATTTAAAGAACTCCCTTAATTTAAATGCCTCAACAGTGTCCCGGCAGGAACCAAGGATCTGGGTCGGACTGGAAGCACTGGGAAACACAATCTAGAGAAACTTGAGATTTGTACACTTTTTTTCCTCTTGTTTTTCACATTATTGAAAATGTGGGCTGTCTTACCCTGCCTACCAGCCTTGTTTAGTACATAACAACAGAAAGAGAAAATGAGTGCATATTTAAAATAGCGGATTGCAGAGGGAAAACGTAATAATCTCTTTTCTAAGTCTCAGCCATTTCTAGCCTTCCTGACATCCAACAACCATGCTGTTGTGGCAGAATCAGCTATTTAGTAATATTGTTTCCAGATGAAAATATTGAGAAGTAACAAAAATATCTTCTAATTGATGGCATTATTACTAATACAGTTCATAATTTTAATTTAGATGTGGATCTGTGGTTTCCTATTACCCTTGAGAGTTTCTGGGCCAAATAGCTGCCGTGCCTTTGGCCCAGCTCAGACCCTAGCTTTCACTGCTGTGGCGCTAAACTGATTTACAATAGCTGATTATTTGGTCTGCTGTTCTCGTTTCAAGTAAACTCTGTCTCTTGGGGCTTGACTTGTGGTGCCAGAGAGCTCCCTCAACTGTCACTGACTTGCTGGAAAGCTGAAGTCACTCCGTGTTTTGCACAGTCCTGTCTGTGGTCCTTGTCCTCTCTATGTCAAACTTGCTTTCTGTATCTACTTCAGCTCTCTAATTAGGCTTTCTTTCACTCATATTCAAGTTTTTTAGTCTTACATGCCAAAGCAATCTGTAGTAGCAACAAACACTTCTGAGAACATGTTTTCTAAAATTTTTGGATTACATTATATGTGTAGTTTAGCATCATTGTTTTCTCTATCTTTTTAGATACATCCATTATATATCTATATCTACTTAAAATTCAATAAAATTTATTCTGAGAAGGATAGAGCCAGATGCTAAGTTAAACCAAAAAATAAATCAAATAAAGATTTAATTAGCAGAGGAAAAAAAAAATCAGGGAAAATAACCTTCTGGAAAATAGCAAAATCAGTAGAAGTGTAACAGCATTCTAATATGTTAGTAAACTACCATCTTATATTTATGTTTCATATATGCTTTTATAGCCAGCAACACAAAGCTTGTGTGCTGCAATTAGCATCTTTTCTGTAGTGAATGGTCGTGTTCTAGCACTGCTAATGAACATGGAGAAGGTGTACCTGCTGTAAACCATTGCTGAAGAAATAAAAAGCGCCCCTTAGAATTACTACTCTTTCATTTTTTCCTCTCCTTTTCCCTTTCCCCCTTATTTCTTCCTTTATCTATTCTTTTCCCTTTCTTTCTTTGGGAAAAGCCTCTATTATTACCTGTGGTACGCTCTGTACACTAGCATGCTGTTTTGTTGATTGCACTGCCCTCAGACACTGCACATTTGAATCCCATTTGTAGCAGGGCTGCCAGTGCTGGGATTCAAAGTCAGAGCCTCTTAGGGTTACAGCCCTGCTGCTGCTGCTGCTGTGTGTGAGTGGAAGCATCTAATACCACTGGCATCAGAGACAGGGCTGATAAAGAGACAAGGTGATCTAAAGAGAGCACACATGGAATTTTCCCCCTTTTTCGTTTTTCTTACCAGAAAGATAAAGGAGATGAGAGTAGGTTGATATTTGATGAATTGGTTTTATTCAGAGGAGTGCTATCATTTTTATGTCCTTTTTGAAAATGCACCCACAGTGTCTGAATTCCCGTTAACGCAAAGTTCAGATAAAGCTGATGAAAAGCAGCTGCCATCTTGATAGTTGCCATGGCAGATGGCATCAGCCTTTATGCTTTTATCAGTATTAGTATCAGAACACACTCTGTGTTCCAAGCTGAGATAAAAATCATTGAAGCTGTACCTGGAATAGGCAGATCAACACTGCAGGTCCCACACAGTTTTGAATCTTTTCAGAACAGTCTGCATAAAAGCTAGAGACAACACATTCTTGTTATTCATTAGTTCAGCAATGCTGATGGTATTTTGTAAACTTCACAGATGAAGCAGCCTTTCTAAAGAGCTGCTGCCTCCCTTCCTTCTTCCCTCCCACCCCCAGGAATGCTGAGGCTTTGAAAAGGAAAGCTACACACAGACACAGACACACACATGAGGAAAGTCAGTGGACAGTGGGTGGACAGTGAACACAACAGCGACATTCCTTCTTTATTAACCTCCTGTATTTTTCAATAAAAACATTTTGCACTAAAACACATTATTCTGCTGAGAATAATAGTGTTAAGATAGGTGCATAGCAAGGGAAATAATGGTTACTGCTGAGTTGGGAAGGTGCAGGGGGCAAGGGGCTTCTGTGGGTTTGTTACACTGATATTGTGGACCTTGCCTGAGTCTCCCTCACTGTACTTGCTGCAGGTTCACAGTGACATGTGCAGTGCCATCGCTCTGGAGCCCCACGCTGACCTGCTGCTCCTGCTGCCTCTCCAAGGGCCTGCACAGACCCTCTTTTTCTGGCTCTACCTTGTGATAAGTGCCCATCAGGAAAAGTGACTTACACACTGTGAAAGCTTCCACGCTAGCTCTGTATTGCAGGTTTCAAATTGTATTGACAAATCTCCCCATCCCCTTTCCCCCTCTCCCCCTCCCCAGCTCCCCTTATAGCTATGCATATAGTTATTTTTGGTAACATTGTTGCTTGATAAATAGAGGGGTTGTGAGATCTCAAGTTATTATGCAAGTGTTAGCGACACAGGCTGGTAAACCATTTGGCTGTTGCATCGGTGCTGAAATGAATAATAGCAAATGGGAGGAGGGCATGGGAGTTATTTTAAATGACACATATATATTTAAATATAGCCTTAAAATAATGTTAAAGGTTTAGAACCATTACAGGCTCTTGTGCCAACTTGCAAACTCTTCCAGAACTGATTTTAAAATTTGCTATTCTTTCTCTGATGGTTGACAGGGAGATAAGGAGGACCTTTCTGGGTCACCTCTGCCTGGAACGGGGAGGTGGTAGAAGTGGGTCCTCTCTGTGTCTTTGCATAGGGGCCTCCCATTTACCAACTGACATCTAAGTACACATTTTGTTCAAACTGTTTGGTGCAGAAATATGGAGTCAGTGCCGTAACTTAAATAGAAATTTCTGTGTGACTCTGCATGGTCTTACAGCACTGCGCTTAATGAGGTCACCAGTGGAAACGGGCTAATTCTGCTCTGAGTTTG
Source organism: Toxostoma redivivum (assembly GCA_013397375.1). Classification (NCBI taxonomy): domain Eukaryota; kingdom Metazoa; phylum Chordata; class Aves; order Passeriformes; family Mimidae; genus Toxostoma; species Toxostoma redivivum. Next base: position 471,373 of record VXBI01011031.1, read on the forward strand.
AGAAGCTTTTTTGTTTCCATTTTGGGGTAGGTCTTGAAAAAAATCTAGGAAAAGTAGAAGCTCAGGATTTCAAATGCCCATGGATGGGGCCATTCTAATTCAAAGTCAGTTGGATACCTAAGTGAATATTTAAAGTAGAATTAGTTACATATGTTTAGGTCAAAAGGAAATCTTCCATGGAATGAAGCTTCAGTGTCCTCAAAACAATGTCTAAAGAATTCGCCTTTTTATTTTAAATTTAATTCTAAATGGGAAAAAAAAAGGTGTTCAGTGACTGGTCTTCACCATTCCCCCAGGACCACACAGAAGGATCTACTATCAAGATGCAGGCTGGAGGAAGGGTAAAATATAATCAGATTTACAATTTACTTGGACAGGGCCCCCACTGTACTGTAAAATGGAAAAGACTGATCATCCAGGCATCTGATCCAAAACCTCTGGAAGCAATGACAGTCTTCACACTAAGTGATTTTTCAGAGAGTCCCTGTGAACACTACAAGAAATAATAGGTGAATGTAATACAATGTAGGAGCATCAAATATCGGAAATTATTATCATTAGCATAGTAGATATAAGTCAGCACACAAAATCTACTGTTAGGTTCTTTGTCAGGATCACAACATAGGTAAGTTTCAAGACAAGAGCTGAAGGAATGTGAAATAATGATTGTGTAAACTTTGTGGAAAACTCCTCTGAAGTATAAGGGGCAGTCTGTTAAAGAGCATAAAAGCACTTGCAGGAAACTTTGCTTGAGGAAGAATGAGAGCTGCCATCACTGGCACTGAGCTGATGCAGAAGAAGAGATGATCTCTGGAGGATCCATAGCCATGAAGGGTCTTAAAATTGTAATAGTTGTGTTTGTGGTAAAAAAGGAGTAGTTGATGGGATGAAGACAGGTAGGAATAAGCTTGAATTAAGAGCCAGTAGCAAACAAGTAGCAAATTTTGTCTGTTTTTAAAGTGCAGCTGGGGGCAAAGGGGGCAAATAGTCTTAGTTTAGATCAAAAAGCAGGAACTGGGAGAGACACAACTGTGTTCAGCTTGGGCCATGTGAGCAGCTGTGGGAATGTATTCAAGCTGAACCTCTAAATCTCATCCATTCATTATTAGGTTAGGATTCACACAACACAATTTCAAGTAGCTTGGAATTAAAATGGAAATTACCTTTAATTCTTCAGACTGGTGTTTTTTTCTGTTCTGCTTCCTTAACTTCTAAATAGGTAGCTAAAATCACAAGCATTATAGACTATTGCTTTGGCTCAAGAGGGCAAAGTCTGAAAATTATTGTTTTTGTTCAGCAACTAGAGAGCTGCCTATACAACAGTTAGATATAGAATAAGAAATATCTCAGAGACTTTTCTTGCAGATGTTGAGTACCTAAATTAACTAATGTTTCAAAATGTTTCAAGTGCCTTAGTGTGCTGAAAGGACAAAACATTCTAGGAAAAGTTGGTCCTATACTTCTATGCTTGATTTTCTTCTTAATTTAATTTTTTCTAATCTTAATTAAAAAACCTCGAAGATGTTACTTTCAAAGGAAAATCAAAATTTCACCTCTTCTCCTGAAATGCTGTACTGTATTTATGATATGCTGATTGGATTCCCCATGCTCCAAACACTTATATTTCTACTGTATAAATACTACTAGAAAACAACAAAACAACCTGAATACCTAAAATGGCTGCCACATACCAGTGAGGGACATTTTACATCAGCTGTGACTATCTAAATTCAGCTTCAAGTATAGGATTATACTTTTTTAAAAATTAGAGCATTTACTTAGATTTCTAAATGGTTCTAATGCTCGAGGAGGTATGTAGACTGTTCGCTATTAGTTTGGGATGAAGTTGACTTATAAGTAATGCAAAAATAATGTGGAAAAGGTTTTTTGCTTTTGAGTTGCCACCTTAATTTATTTCAGTTATTCAAATACTAAAAATCACCACTGGATCTTCAGTCAGTAATGACAAATGCTTTCTCACAATGGACATGATCTGTATTATATTTTAAAAATTACTGAAAACAAGAATAATTGAAAAGTCCAAATTTTACTTGTTATCAAATGAGGCTGCTGTCAAAATATGTTTGTTTTAGTAAGTAACAGTATCAACAAAATCCTCTTTAAAGTGATAAACTTTAGGAGGATTTTATCTCCAATATCCTTTAAAAAAGTATATTAAAAAAATCTTTCCCAGACTAAGAGTTTGTGTGTCACCTTTTATTCTTCTAGGTATTGTTGTGGCCAAACCATAATCCTGCTTAAGTAAGGGATTTACTATAACAAATACACCAACACAACCTGAGCTCAAACAGCTCTAGTGGGCAGTGCTATAATTTAAGATCATAGCTCAAAAGAAAATGGAATCTTTTTCTTACATTTAAGGGTTCAGTTTACCACTGAAATTGCTTTTCATTTAATTCAAGCAGCAACTGATAGCACAGAACACTTAAACAAAATTAAACAGAAATCTTTCACGTTATGAGAGGCACTTATGTGTGCTTTGTGTCTTTTTTTTTTTTT